>JAHKKF010513139.1:2691-14317 GCA_019740295.1 Labeo calbasu
ACTGATTTTGAGATCCGATCCATTTTTGCACACTGAGGACAACTATTGGACTCATATGCAACTATTACAGAAGGTTCAAACGCTCACTGATGCTCCAGAAGGAAAACAACGCATTAAGAGCTGGGGGTGAGAACTTTTGAACAGAATGAAGATGTCTACATTTATCTTATTTTGCCTAAATATCATATTTCTTCATTTAGCACTGCCCCTCAGAGGCTACAGAAGTTACTTACATGTTTCACAGATGACAAAATAAGTTGCATTTACCCTGATCTTTAAATTCCAAAAGTTTTCACCCCCTGCCTCTTAATGCATGCTTTTTCATTTTTTTTCACGAGTCATCAGTGAGCATTTGAACCTTCTGTAATATTTGCATATGAGCCCCTCAGTTGTCCTTAGCGTGAAAAGATGGATCTCAAAGTCATGGAGTCATTGTTGGAAAGGGTTCAAACACACAAAAATGCTAAAAAACCAAAGAATTTGTGGGACCTGAAGGATTTTTCTGAAGAGCAGCAGAGAGTTTAACTGTTCAGGACAAAAAGGGACTCATGAACAACTATCACTAAACAAAAACACAAATGTGGATCATTCAGGTAACAACACAGTATTATCAATCAAGGGGAGGTAAATTGTTTAACGGGATCATTTTTTATAAATTAAACTTTTAACATCTTTTATGTGAAATATCTTATTCAGGTCAATACTAATTAAAAAATAACATGTTTTGTATGAACCCTCTTCTTTTAGTAAAATAATTAACATTTTGCAGATTCTGAAACTTTTGACCTCAACTGTGTATAGAAATCCTGGCCAGGAAGTGTCCAGGAAGAATTGCACAAACGGTCACCCTAGTTAATTTCTTTAATGAAAACTATGACAAAAAATGTTCTGATGAGATGACAATAAGGTAGATGAACGATAACTGTGACTGTATCAATGCAATGCAAAAAGATGAGACCAAAATGTATTTTAAAAAATAAAAAACTATACCTAAATCTCTTTTTATTATCATCGGAAAAAAGAAGGGCAAACTGCGGCCTGTTGTACTATGCAACCTTTTATGTGTGTTGTTGACATCAAGAATTCAAATCCCCAAATCAGAGCTTCTCTGTTAAAGGATTAGTTCACTTTCAGAATAAATTTTCCTGATAATTTACTCACCCCCATGTCATTCAAGATGTTCATGTCTTTCTTTCTTCAGTCGAAAAGAGATTAAGGTTTTTGAGGAAAGCATTCCAGGATTTTTCTCCATTTAGTTGACTTAAATAGTGGCCAACAGGTTATAGGTTCAAATTGCAGCTTTAAATGGTTTTACACGGTCCCAGACGAGGAATAAGGGTCTTATCTCACAAAATAATCTGTCATTTTCTAAAAAAAAAAGAAAAATTAATATACTTTCTAACCACAAATGCTAGTCTTGCACTAGCTCCACTTAACACAATACATAGTCACGGTGGAAGGGTCAAGCATGACGCAGGCCGAAGTACCAACCCAGTGTTTACAAAGCAAACATGCAAAGAAAGTCAAACACTCTTTACAAAAAGAAGATAAACAACAATGTAGGACGAATTTGAAGATGGAGGAGAAAATGAGATTTTTGAGTTTTTTTACCCTACCGTACCTTTTGAACTAAAGTACACAGAAGAAGAACTAACCGTGCTTGACGTTTCCAATGTGTGAAAATGACGAAAAATAAAAATGTGTATACTTTTTAAGCAAAAAAGCTTGTGTAACACAGGCTCTGAGATGCGCGTTCATGACACTACGTGCTATTGAATCACATCGAAAGGTCACGTGGAACGTAGGCAGAACCACAGACCCAGTGTTTACAAAGTGAATGCGCAAAGACTAACAAAGTGCAAGTAAGTCAAACGCTGTTTACAAGCAAAAAGCTACAATGATTCTGAAGTTGTAGGAGAAAATAAGATGGAGTTT
This sequence comes from Labeo calbasu, assembly GCA_019740295.1. NCBI lineage: Eukaryota > Metazoa > Chordata > Actinopteri > Cypriniformes > Cyprinidae > Labeo > Labeo calbasu. The sequence continues at coordinate 4,627 of JAHKKF010513139.1, forward strand.
TTCGCCATTTTCTACCTTTTTGAGCCGGAGTACACAGACGATGAACTTAGACGTGATTCGTAGTAGTGATGGGAAGTTTGGATCATTTTACCGACTCGGACCTTTGAGTCTTGCTCAGCAAAATGAACGAATCTTTTTTCGAGTCATTTCGTTCATTTTAGCAAAATATAATTAAAATGTTACGTGTTACTAACAAGACAAAACTATAATGCTATAAAGAAACAGAAAAGATTAATTCATTGTTTACCTGGGTCTTTAGTCTATGATTAGCTCACCTCACCTCTTATCTGACAGTTTTCGGGTTTGAGTCGTTCGTTCATCATGTGACAGCCCCATAAGATGAACGAACGACTCGAAAAACCCGAAGACTCGAGACAGGTGAACTGATTCCAGTAGAGAAACTAATAGGATGTTGCGCATGTGCGACTGAACGAATCACTCCCCGAGATGACTTGTTCTTCCTGAGTCACATTAAAGATCCGTTCAAAATGAACGAATCATTCAAGAACGCGCATTCCAGAGCCTGTGCTACACAAGCTTTTTGAAGCTGCATTTAAACTACATTTTCGAAGTTCAAAATCAGGGGCACAATCATCAAAAGTCAAAATTATCGGCAAAAGTCCATTATATGAAGAAAAATCCTGAAATGTTTTATTCAAAAACAATCATTTCTTTACGACTCAAGACAGAAAGACATGAACATCTTACAAACATGACATAAACAAATTATTTGTAAATTGTTGTTCTGGAAGTGGAGTTCTCCTTTAACAGGATACATTTTCTTCCCAGTTTTTTGCTTTATTTTGTAACCATGCATACACGCTCACTCTTCATTACAGAAGCACAGATGATGATATGAAAACACTGACAGACAAGTAAACTGAAGTTTAGCAATCTCTGTGTGAGATGTTCATCTTAAATGAAAGTGTCATTCAGCCTGTCTGTGTTCTGTCATGAGATCTTGACTATATTGTCTTCGATTGTGGTTGCTGAATAAATGCACTTACTGCTGTTGTTTTAATAGAGAAACACTGCGGTTTGGAATTATTAGAATTCACCAAATCAGCATATGAGAATGATTTCAGAAGGATCATGTGACACTGAAGACTGGAGTAATGATGCTGAAAATTCAGCTTTGCATCACATGAATAAATTACATTTTAAAATATATTCAAATAGAATACACTTCTTTTAAACTGCAGTAATATTGCACAATATTGACAGATCGTGCACAAACAAGTTTTTGTCCAGTCAGCAATGCCCCCTTTAGAATTTATGATGCGATCACAGATGTGCATATGTTTTGCATTTTAAAATCATATTTTAGAGATGCACCCATTTAATAATAAATATTAAAGATGTTCTGCACCTTTGATCATGTTTCTAGTATTCTTAAATGCTTTGGACCTTTCTCACCTCATCGTCTTCCATGCCTGTCAGATCCCAGCTGTGCTGTAAACATCGCTGCCTCCTCTTCCAGTGTTCTAGAAACACTGCCGCTAAACACACAAACACACACACAATTATCACAAGACTATCTATTCCACTTTATACCACCTTATACCAATATATTATAAATGTACAGTAAACACATAGTTTAGCATCAAATGCACATATTCATACAGCTCGTACCCCAGAGGGACATAAAGATGGCGAAGCCCACGGTGGCATGGTTATCAAACAGATAGCTGGCACGCGCCGTACTGCAGATACTGCTCAGTTGCCAGTAATCACACACACGATCGCATAGAGGACACATGGTGAAATTAAGACGCTCATCACACATCTCTTGACTGAAAGAGAGGGAGAAATTAATTATTGATTATATCATAAAAATTTGCTGCGATGCATAAACATTTATTTTCTTTGAAAATGATGTTTTCACTTGCGCCTCACGAAATATATCAAAACAAAAAAAAGACTCTTGAAACATCGCCGGATAAGGCTTAATAAAGCAAATAAATCAGTGTTGTTTTTTTAAATACATATTAGAGTTACTGTAGCTTTGAGCTAAAGCAATTAGCTTGTATTAAGAAAACATATTTCAATATTAAGTCCCCACAAGGAAAAAGACTTAAACACACTAAAGTCTTAATGAACATCTCTGAGGGTTAGATTTACTATTAGGGGATTGAAACAAATATTTGTTTGTAAAAAAAAAAAAAAAAAAAAAATCAAACATGTAAAAGTGTTTACCTGGGCACATTGGTGTCTACGGTGAGGCAGCCGTACAGGAATACTGCAACTCCTAAAGCCGAGGCTGGAATCAGCAGCTGTGTGTACACTCCCAACCAGGCAAAATACAGGCCAATCTTCTCTCCAAAGTACTTCCTGTTAAATACAGGTAAACGGGTTACTGAAGTGTTACAGATTTGACAGGGTAAACCGCTACCGAACACCAACCCAAAAAATGCTGTTTCAAAAAATGACATGGAATGTGAACACATCCTCCATCTCTTCTATATAAAATTATTATTAAAGGAGACCTATGTGAGTCTCAGGTGTCCCCAGAACGTGTCTGTGAAGTTTCAGCTCAAAATACCCCACAGATCATTTATTATATCATTTTGAAAATGCCCATTTGTCATGCATGTCTCTTTAAATGCAAATGAGCTGCTGCTCCCCGCCCCCTTTTCCAGAAAAGGGCTGTGCCTTTCAAACTCGTACTTCAGACGCTCTCAAAACACATCTCTTTGGTTGTGATTATCATGTCTATCATGCTGAAATCAAGCATTTTAAACCATATTAGTTTAAACTTTCAATAAAGCAGTAGACCCCAAGAAGCCGTGGTTTACAAGAAATTTATAACAGCTAAGGGGCAATGTTAGGCATGACGCAGAGCTTCACAGGGCTTATTGCTTTTGTAAAATGGTTATTCCATATACGTAGTAAGATTTYACAAAATAAAACAGTGCAAATTAAGTGTAATAATATTAATACACTGACCAAAATTATAAATGCAACACTTTTGTTTTTGCTCCCATTTTTCATGAGCTGAACTCAAAGATCTAAGACTTTTTCTATGTACACAAAAGGCCTATTTCTCTCAAACGTTGTTCACAAATCTGTCTAAATCTGTGTTAGTGAGCACTTCTCCTTTGCCGAGATAATCCATCCACCTCACAGGTGTGGCATATCAAGATGCTGATTAGACAGTATGATTATTGCACAGGTGTGCCTTAGGCTGGCCACAATTAAAGGCCACTCTAAAATGTGTGGTTTTAAAATGTGCAGTTTCAGAACTGGTACACTTGCGAAAACAAAAACAATGGCACTGTGGGTTGAAACGTGCAGATTAAGGGGCGGTAATATTACAATAAGATCCCCTTTCTACGTCACAGGCGGAGCGAAATCTGTTGCGCTTGTTTTTTCACACACTTGCAAAAAAAAAGCTTAACAAAACAAAGTTACTGTGTTTTCCTTTTTCACGTTTTCTGGGTTGGTATATGCACTGGGAACCCAGTTAAGCACTTAAACATGGAAAAAGTCAGATTTTCAGCAACAGTAGCTACGTTTTGCCATATCCCATATTCCGGAGCTTTTTCTCATAATCAGCTCAGAAAATGTCAGTTTGCAGACTCCATGTGAGCCAACTGACAAGTAATACGTTTACTAAGTAGTCTTAGTATTGTACTGTCTGCCGGTCACAGCTTGCATGCTATACAGTGAACACGTATTTAATATTTGTGATATCCAGATGGCATATTAAATTCACCAGACGCAAAGCATCTTCATTTAAGCTTGGATTGTAGCAAGTTGTAGGTCATTTAATAATGTTTATTATCTTGAAAAATGTAATCATCTGTGCTTGTTTGATAAGCATTTTGGGATGGGCAGAATGAGACTTTTGTCAGGTGTTTTATCACCTGCCAGCCAGGTGAAAATCTTGAAAATGAAAAGTGACACACCTCTCCTCGACAAGCCACATGAACTATTTATAGCAGTCCACAAACACACACACACCTGACAGTTCTCAGAAAGAAGCCAGTGAATAACCATCTGTGTACTGAATAACATCTTTCACAGAACCAGATGCTAGTTATGTACATCATGTCTGATACCTTATAAGGTCCATTGGTTGATATTTGCAACACGCTCCATAATTGGCCCATTCCTCATGCAACATCTGCAATACACAGAAATACCGCTCAGTTTGTTTTTTTTATTAAAAAACATATTCTTTGCATCTTCTTAGAATAGACACACAAGTACAGTATATCTTACAGGAATAAGCAGCTTATTGCCATTTTATCAATCATGCTTTTCCTAAATGTCACTGTTTGATACGCTGCCATCCAATCGCAGCAAGCTGTAGGACTTACCTGTCTGTCGTTGCGATGCTCTTTATCTTCCGAGCTGTCAAAGTCTCCCTGCAGCAATGACAGCACACACACAGCTCTGTCTAAATCTCATCACATATTTACATTGAACTAACAGACGAATTACAAATCAGCTGTATTAAACTGGGTAAAATGAATCACTTACATCATGCAGAGGGAAGGCAGAATCATAAACCCCTTTAGCTAGCAATGATGAAATACCTGAGACAGAAAAGAGCAAGAATTTGAATATCTGTAGCAAAAACCATAGTAAAACACCCATGCTATAATTTATTTAAAATACATTTATTTCATACTAAGTATACTTAGTTATTTATTGACATATCACTTAAGACTTACTGATATAAAATTATAAATAAACTATTTGGAGTATATATTTATTGAACAATGCACATTTCTTAATTTTATGCCTAAAATGTGTTTTAATATCACTTTTAATAAGGATTGTATGATCTCTGTATAATATCAGTCTTTAAATGCAAGATATTTAAATTGTTCCTAAAGTACACTTGCAATAGTTCCACTTTAGCACAATCAAATATACTTAAATCTTTAGTTGAACCTCGGCTCTACTTCCACATAATTAAAGTGCATTATTATACCCAAATTTGCAGGCTTTTTTTAAGCATATAACAATATGTAAATGTATTTGTACTAGTATACTATTGTACTTGTATACTACTTATAGCACAAAATAAATTAATACATTTCAAATAGTGTGACTCTCCAGGAACGTACCCATAGTTTGACAGGTCTGTGTGCAGGCTGTGCGCCTCAGAATTTCATAAACCTGTGAAAGAGTGTGGACATAACACAATAATACATAAAAAAGCATACATTAACAGAATATTTCACCCAAAAATGAAAATTTAAAGGGATAGATCAGCCAAAAATGAACATTCTGTCATTAATGACTCACCCTCATGTTGTTCAAACCCGTAAGACTTTCATTCAACTTCAGAACATAAATTAAGATATTTTTGATGAAATCCGAGTGCTTTCGGACCCCCGAAATGTTCAAGGCCCAGAAAGGTAGTAAGGACATTGTTAAAATAGTCCATGTGACATCAGTGGTTCAACTACTGTGCGCAAAGAAAACAAAAATAATGACTTTATTCAACAATTTCTTCTCTTCTCTCAACAACTACTTTACAAAATATTAATAAGCAGTAAGTAGGAATATATTGAGGCAAAAATATAGTTCATAGTTAATAGTTAGTTAATATTGAGAATTGTACCCTAATCTAAAGTGTGACCAGACAAATTTATGTAGTTATCTATTATTAGAACTGTTTCATGTCTGTTCTTGTATCATTCATTAACTTTGATATAGGATTTAAAAAGTAATTAGTCATAAGTAATTAAACACTTTTAATTTAATATATATATATACATATATATATATATATATATATATATTATTCCAGAGAGAGTAATTTAGCATTGGTAAAATGGGTCAAACTTCATATTTTATTTTTAAGATATTGGTCAAAAAATGAACATTGCATATTTTAGAATAGATGAATTTTTTTACATTTATAATTAGAGACAAAAGGTGATTTATATGCATCTGTGAGGCATCAGAATTTAAATAAATACATTTGCAGGAATCTATTTATTTAATAAATTCAATGTATATATCAGTGGTTCAACCGTAGTTTTACGAAGCTACAAGAATACGTTTTTGTGTGCAAAGAAAACAAAAATAATGACAATTTCTTCTCTTCTGTATCAGTCTTTGACACGCTTGAACGTGTTAGAAAGCTCTTAGATTTCATCAAAAATATCCTAAGTTGTGTTTTGAAGATGAACAAAGGTCTTACAGGTTTGGAACAAGATGAGGGTGAGTAATTAATGACAGAATTTTCATTTTTTAATCTATTTCTATCTAGTCACTATTTCAATATAATAAATGTGGACTCTGAAATGACTAAAAAGCACCATAAAGTATTGTAAAAATAGCCTATATGAGTCAAAAGATGCGTAACGGGCATGTTCATGTGCATTCATGAGCCATGTAGTGATTTTCAGTTCATAAATTGTTCTTTCTGAGTCAGTTCTTTACAGCGAACTGGCTGACAAAACCAATTTGAATGATTCATTCTTGATTCATCCAATTCACTGACTCAATGATCCCATCAGAGAGGTTAAAATCCTACTGGAAATGAATACAGACATAATTTTGTCTGATATTGTATGGCACAAATGGTATTTGTGCACAAATTTGTGCAGCTTCAAAGCGCCAGTCCTCAATCCTTGTGATTGTATAAGGAAAAATGACCATTGCATCATTGCGAAATTTCTCCTTTTCTGTTCCACAGATAAACAAACCTTTAGAACAAGTTTTCATCTCTGGGTGTTTTAAAATTTGTGTATAATCATTGTTTCATTATTACCGATACTTACAATTCGACCTCGTATTGCATTGCTGAACAAGTTGTTTCTCGACTTTATATCAAATCTGCAAAATTAAAGAAAACCAATTAGACTGACGCGTGGGCTTGCTATTCGTAAATGCTCTTTTACGACAGTCTGGCTGTCTGCGAATGCTGGCACTCACAGGTGTAGCTTGTCTCTGCTGAACGGCTGGGTGAGCACCCGTGTGCGTGGGTCTTGGGGCTCCGGGACGCCCGGCTGGAACGGCTGATTGATCTTCGTCCAAAACGAGCTTAATACGCCCATGAGCCCCGTCTTCTCTTTCAGCTGATACGTCTGGAAAAACAACCATAACGGAACTGAAATTAAACAGAGATTAATCCACTTACATCCAGAGCTACAGACAGACGAGACATGCTAGAAGTTGAGATCAGGGTCAGACGATTTAACGCCACATGTGTGGAATAGAAATATCTTGTTTTGGAGGCAAACAAAGCACATCATGTGAGCCCATATGTCTCAACAGCTAATCCACCATTATCAGGTGATATCATTTAATACAACTCATAACCACAGAGGAAAAGCCACATCTATAAATGTACGGGAAAACACGATGCTAACAATCATCTTACTATGCAGCGTATATGACAAATGCCCATTGCAGGAATTTAAAAACATTTGACAAGTAATCGGGTTGTTGAGCGTGTAATCAGATCACTTTTTTTCTCTGCAGTGCTCAGACTTTGTGAATTGACTTTTGGCATTACAACTCCTCTTAGACCGCGCCAATCCAGAGCACTTACAAAGATCATGATGGAGCCAAAGCTCTTAACACCAAAAACATGACACTCACGGGCTGTGCCAGTGTCCATATTTGGAGTGACTGTTGAGTCTTTACAGCTTGGATTGGCACATTGGGCTCTCATTGGAATGAGTTTCACTGTTTCTACAACACGTTCTCACTCCCAAGTCATTACATTATGACGCTTGGTCAGGACCCTTTGGCGTCACTTTTTGACCCCTTTAACGTTTTTGGATGTGCATTAATATATATTGATTTATAATTTTATATAAATGTATGCTTTCATTGGAGCACCTAAACCCTCCCTTACCTTAAATGTACCCACATCTGAACAATATAAAACACGTAACAGGCAAATATAAGTACAGTCACAGGTATTGCAGAAACTGACCATAAACAAGCAGTATAAAAACATCACAAACAAGTCATGTTGCATTCTGAGTCTTCTGAAGCCACAATTTTATCGTCATGATTAAAATATACATTTTGTAATAACATTGCCATTACTGCATATATGTTGGGGTGTGATTTTTCAATGTAAACAGTCACAAGTTTTATTTAAATTTCATTATTTACACATTTACGAGCACGTAACCCTACCCCTGCCCCTAAACCTACCATTTGTCACTAAAACACAAGATATAACCGGCAAATACAGCTACACATTTATTCAAAAAGTATTAATATTCCAAGTCTTCCGAGGTAAAACGATTGATTTGTGAGAGGTATAGAGCTGTAAAGCTCAGTCTGTTTGTGCGTAAATAAATCCAAGAAAGGCCACCTGCCAGAGGAAGCGTTATGTCAGCCTTGGTTGTGAAATGCCATTGGCTCTTGTGTGTCTCTTGACCGACTGCGTCATGCTAATGTTTGGGAGTATCTTTTTGAATGAGATGTGAGCGTGTTAACGGAGCAGGATCATTTCAGCGATTAAAACCTTACGTTTTACTTTCTTCTTTGCATAAAGATATCGTATGGCTTCAGGTGACTCGGGATGTAACACGACTTGTTTGCAGTGCTTTTATACTGCTTGTTTATGGTCAGTTTCTGCAATACCTGTGACTGTACTTATATTTGCCTGTTACATGTTTTATATTGTTCAGATGTGGGTAAGTTTAAGATAAGGGTGGGTTTAGGTGCTTCAAAGTATACATTTATATAAATGTAGTAATATTTTAACAAATGCATGCAAATCATTAAATCAAGGCAAACAACTGAAATCAATGGAGGATCCTGCACATCCAAAACTGATGCTAAAGGGGTACCTTGAGCGCCAAAAAGCGACACCAAAGGGTCCTGAGCAAGGACGAGTTGGGAGTGAGAACGTGTTGGTTTCTGTCATCAACATTAGCTTATTTTTCTGAAACCGTTAAACAGTGGAGTAAAACTTATTATACTTATTTGTATGTAACATATATAACATTTTGGTCTTTCAGATTTGCTTTCATAGTTATTGAATGGTGCTAAATCATTCACATACAATGTGAAATATCCTAAAATTGTACCTGCATTACAAGTGACCATGAGTTGCAGTGTGACAGCCTGAGACTTCAGCATTAGTAAAATGGGTTAAATGTAATATTTTATTTTCAAGATATTGATCAAAAAATAAACATTACATATTTTAGAATAGCAGAATTTTTTGTTACATTTATAATTAGAGACAAAAGCTAATTTAAATACATCTGTGAGGCATCAGAATTTAAATACAAAAATTTGTAGTAATCAGTTTATTCAATAAATTCAATTTATATACTTTTTTTTTTTGGAAAAAGTCTCTTATGCTTACCTAAGCTACAATTATTTGATCGAAGATAGTTATATTGTAAAATATTACTATTTAAAATTGAGAGATTTCATCAAGATTCTTTGATGAATAGAAAGATCCAAAGATCAGCATTTAACTGAAATAAAAAGCTTTTGTAACATTATACACTATACCATTCAAAAGCTTGGAGTCAGTATAATTTTACTTTATTTTTTGGGGAAAGAAATAATAAAAGTTCATTCCTTTTTTCAGCAATGATGCTTTAAATTGATCAAAAGTGATGATGAAGATGTTCTTAATGTTACAAAAGATTTCAATTTCAGAAAAATGCTGTTCTTCATAACTTTGTTCATCAGAGAAACCTGAAAAGATTCTACTCAGTTGTTTTTAACATAATAATAATAATAA
>JAHKKF010513141.1:0-19223 GCA_019740295.1 Labeo calbasu
ACTACTTTGAGGTATGCAAAGGCTCATCTGTACAAGCCTAAATGATTTTGAAATAATGTCCTGTGGACAGATGAAACATAGGCACTTTGCATAGCGGAAAAAGTACAGTGTTCCAGGATAAGAACCTGGGATTCACGAAACATTCTTAAGAAATTTCTTCTTAACTGCCATTTTCTTATTTTCTAACTTAAGAAAAAAGTTGCGAATATTTTGTATCCCTAAAAACTGTTCTTAATTAATAGGGAGGTGCATGAGTTTTCTGAAGTGACAGCAATGACTGATAATGTAAACAAACAGTAGCCTATGTACGACGTCATTTTTTGCTGACTGCAAAACTCTACAACTAGCAACTCTACAAAAATTAGTTAGATAGGGAGTTTTAATGGAACGGTTTTAATTTTTTAATTGTCGTAGCCTATAAATACGACAATCTTTGGCAGTATTTAATGCATATGAATGCGCAGGACATGTTTACTGTAGCAGCGCTGACACACATACTGGAAGCATTCATTTGGATGAGGGTGCAAAAACAGCACAAAAATGAATGAAACAGACCGCTGCGCTTGAGACAGAGAGGCTCTTCTCAAAAACATGGCGTGAAGTCGAGCGCCAGTTAAGCTAGTCACGACGAAAACAGTGTGTGCGCTTATTATGATTATATTGGTAGCCTAATCTGCAAGAAGCGCAAAAGGACGATCCTTGAAGTGAGTTTTTATCAGTGCATCTTGCCGTCTTCAGCCATGTATTCACTTAAATAAAGACTGTCATTTTCTTCTTCAGAAAAAAAATTAAATGTTCTTAAGAACATATTTGAGAAATTTTTCAAGAATTGCACTTAAGATCATTCTTAAGAACTCTGTGGAGTTTATCTTAAGAAATTTCTTAACTTATTTCTTAAGATGATGTTTTTGAATCCAGGCCCCTGCTCCCTACTGCAAAATTTGGTGGAAGGTCCATCATACAGTGTGACTGTGTGGCAAGCACAGGTACTGGAAACCCTGTTAGAGTTGAGGGTCGCATGGATTCCACCCAGTTTCAGAAGATTCTTGAGAACAATGTTTAAGAATCAGATAAGAGGTTGAATTTACTCTGGGGTTGGTTGTTTCAATAGGAAAATGACCTAAAGCATTGTTCTTAATCTACCAAGGAATTCAAGCACAGATACAGTGTTCTAGAATTGCCATTCCAGTCCCCAGACTTGAACATCATCAAAATCTATGGATCGATTTGATTTGAAGGGACTGTCCACACTCGGCAGCCATCAATCCTGACTGAACTGACTAAATTTTGCAAGAAAGAATGGTCTAAAATACCTGCAGGCGAAAATTCAGGGCTAAATGATGCGTCTACAGGCTGTTATTTTTGCAAAAGGTGGCTCTACTAAATAATGATATCATTATACTGTTGGGGTGCTCATCTGTTGATTTAATAAATGTCATTTCAGAACTGAAATGTTGCTGTTTCCATAAGGTATTAATTATATTCAACTGAAGTAGTTGCTTCAAAAGCCCAGCAGATTATAAACTGAAATTATGATATGTATCAGGGGTGCCCAAACTTTTGCATAAAATTACATTTTTTGTCAACTTGAAATATATATGACAAACAGCTGAAATAAAGGTCAATAAATGCCCAACCATGCAGATGTGTCTTCTTGTTAAATATATACTCAATATTACAATACAGTTCACATTTACTCACATTGTGTTCAGTCTGAAGCAGTTTTTCACTTGTTTCTTGGTTTTGTTTTTCCTTTGTCTCTAAAGCCTCTTTCAGATTGTCAATAAATTCCAGTTTCTCTGAGGTTCTGGCAAGCGTGTGCTCTTTTTCCATGAGTGAGGACTCAAGACACTCCTGTGTGCTGCTCAGTCTAATTCAACAGATATATTAAAAAATTATTTTTCTGGCTTTTAAACACAGCTTCAGTGTATAAATGAGATTACCATGGCTACAAAACAAACAAGAACCTAAGCTGGAATGTTTTTGCAATTAGGCACCAGGACCTAATTTTAAATAATTACCCTTTGAGTTGTTTGTTCAGGCTGGCAACGAGCAGCTGATTCTTTTCTGTCTCTCTAATCTGCTGACTGCGAAGGTTGGCGACCTGTGCCTGCAGGCGCTCAGATTCATTCTGATGGATAGAAATATCACAGATCATATTTAATTCAAGCAAAATACTGAAAATCCACCACATGGCCCAACTGCATGTCATGTCGATAAAAATAACTGTGTGCTTAACCTAGGACTGCATGATGATGACAAAAATCTGAATTACTGATTATTGCCCTTGAATACTGTAATTGCAATAAAGCATACCAATTAAAACCAGGGCTCTGATCCGGTTCAAGAAACGAAAACGAAAACCGGAAACGACGAAATTTTGACAGGAACAGAAACAGAAACTAAAGCAAATTTTATAGTCCCGAACAGAATCGAAAATTTGCAATGGCCATTAACCGGAGAAGTCCACTTCCAGAACAACAATTTACAAATAATGTACTCACCCCCTTGTCATCCAAGAGGTTCATGTCATTTCTTTCTTCAGTCGTAAAGAAATTATGTTTTTTGAGGAAAACAATCCAGGATTTTGGACTAATATGGTGCCACGAGCTTAAACTTCCAAAATGCAGATTAAATGCGGTTTCAAACGATCTCAAATGCGGCTGTAAACGATCCCAGCCGAGGAAGAAGGGTCTTATCTAGCGTAATGATCGGCTATTTTCATAAAAATAATACAATTTAAATACTTTTTAATGTCAAACGCTTGTCTTGTCTTACTCTGCCTGAACTCTGTCTATTCTAGCTCAAGACAGTTATGGTATGTCGAAAAACTCTCCCTCAACTTCAAAATCGCCCTATATCGCTGTTTTACCTTTTTTGTTAAGGGTGTTTGAGCTTCTTTGAATGTTCATTTTGCAAAGACTGGTTCGGAACTTCTGCAGTGATGTAGGATGATTTAGAAATAATTTTTGAAGTTGAGGGAGAAAATACGGTCAGTTTTTCGACATACCCTAACTGTCTTCAGCCAGAATACAGAGTTCAGGGAAAGTAAGACAAGACGAGCGTTTGAGATTGAAACATATTTAAATTTCAAGCCCTGATTAAAACAACAAGCTAGAAACTAGTCTTTTGTCATTTTTATGCATCAGTACATTAAGGGTGTTTCCTCTTTAAAAGAACTAAACTCAGAACCCTTGAAATGGTCCAAAAGGTGTACCAAATAAAAAAGGGCCCACAAAGTTATAAATAAAGTGTGATAATACTATTATATTTTAAAATAAAAACTGAATAAAGTACAATTATTTTATAGTACACCTAAAAATGCATTGATAATATTTACGTTTACATATTTCTTTTCTTTCTTTTTAATATAAATTTTCATCATTTTCAAAAAGCAAGCTTTAATTTAAGGGATTTGTTGGCAAGTAAGCATAAGCTCTGCCGGATTTAGCACTGCCAAGTGAAGCAAAGAAGCGGTTTGCTCTGAAACCAGCTGCTGGTAGCCTAGATTTATGCTTTCAGTTCTTCAGTTTCAGTTTTCAGTTTACTTATGCAGCCCTAGCTTAAATCAAACTGTTAAACACCATTGTTGACACCCTGTGTGTAAACTGCACACTTATTTATAGTGTGAAGAGGACGATGTTAAAATGACACACACAGTGATAAGTACAGTACAAAAAGAAGTTTCCACGCTCAGACTTGCCTTTGGAAGCTTACACAAACATAAACAAACCTGAGACATGGACAATGCTCGACCATCTTCATCTATACCAAACGTTGCCTGCGTTAGAGGAGTGTTGCATAAAGTTCATTTAATATACAGGTGATTAACTGGCTATCCAACACTCACAGTGAGATTTAACAAAGATTCAAACTGTCAAAAAACGATAACTAAAGAAAAATCATTCAGCATTTATATTTTAGGAACAGCTGAAAGTGACCTTTCGATAAGCCCCAGCACCTTATATTAGTGACAAATGATCAATCTATTATCTTGTATGATTTTTTAAGTGTACGTAAGTCAATACATTTGTCCAGTTTTTGTCTTTAAAATGTTCTTGATAGTAGAACTATTTTGCAATGCATCTCATTCCAATCCTTCATTGCCAATTCAAAAAATATTTTAGATATAGCAGCAGAGGCTTAAGGCATAGACATGCAGTTATTAGCAGGGAAATTATGGACATTGTTGTATTTGTTTGCTTGGTCAGCATCTTTGAAAGGCCTAGTTATAGGAAAGGTTAGTTATAGGAAAGGCTTTAGCGGCTCAAAAATGTTAAGTTGACTCATTTGTTGGATTGTTAATGCTTTTTGAGACGGATGAGACGAATTGCTTCTGTACAGATTATAGGCAGGTAAATAAAGTGACTAGGCCTGATTCATTTCTACTTTATTTAATGATTCCTGAGGCAATCCAATCAAATAATTCAGTGACTGACAGCTGCAGGCTTAGTGAAGGGTCAGCTGGCAAGCAGTGTAACTGCAGAGGTGGACAATGATAACGCCTTTATAGAGTACATACAGTTCCAACAGTTTCTGCGTACCTGTAGTAATTCAATGCGAGCCTGAAGTTGCAGACGGTCCTCTAGATCTTGGCACTGTTTCTCAAGGACCAAAATCTGTTCCTGCAGTTGATTTCTCTCTAGTTCGAGCTCCTCGACAACAGACCTCAAACCATCTGAACAAGTCAAAAAAAAAAAAAAGGCATATGTCAATTTATGCAATTTATTAATTTGAACGTGAACTCTCACCTCTTTCTCCAATCAAACTTTATTTTGTGTATCATAAAATTTTGAACATTACTTATGGCTGTGAATTTAAAGGGACAGTTAACCCAAAATGAAAATTCTGAACTGCCTGCTGTTCTTCAAAAATCTTTCAGGTCTTTCAGCATTTTTGTCTATTTGAACCCTTTCCAACAATGACTGTATGATTCTTTTCACAATGACGACAACTAAGGGACTCGTATACAACAATTACAGAAGATTCAAACACTCACTGATGCTACAGACGGAAACATGATGCATTAAGGGGGAAAACTTTTTGAATCTGAAGATCGGGGGAAATTTAACTTATTTTGTCTTCTGGGAAACATGCAAGTATCTTTTGTAGCCTCTAAACGGCAGTATTAAATGAAAGAAATATGATATTTAGGCGAAATAAGAAAAACATACTAATTTTCATTTTGAGCAAAAGTTAAAACCCCTGGCTCTTAGTTTTTCCTTGTGGAGTAAGCATTTGAACCTTCTGTAATAGTTTCATATGAGTCCCTCAGTTGTCCTCGGTGTGAAAAGATGGATCTTAAAATCATAGTCACTGTTGGAAAGGGTTCAAATACACAAAAATGTTGAAAAATCAAAGAATTTGTGAAGACCAGCAGGCAGTTTCACTGTTCACGACAAACAAGGAACTCATGAACAACTATCACAAAAAAAAAAAAAAGCTGTGGATTCAGGTAAACTTTTGAACGGGGTCATTTTATAACTATTATTTTCTTTTGTAGACTATATGTAAACGTATTAAATGTAAAATATCTTATTCAGATCAGCACTAAATAAAAATAACAAAAAAAAAAAAAAATTAACCTTTTGCAGATTCTGCAAGGTGTATATAAACTTTTGACCTCAACTGTATTTCTTAATAAAATCCACTTAGACAACCATTCTTAGTTAGTGTACAGAGATAAAAAAAAAAAAAAACATATGGTGAAAGAACATGAATATCACACTCACAAACTTATGGTGAAGTGTGACCAACATAAGATAATAACAAAATAAAACTGCACACAGCAAACATTTAGAAAATGGACAATATCTAGTGGGTTTCACACCTGTATCTGCAGCACTGTGCTGTGGCCACCATCCACCCATATTCTCTCCATTTACAAGAACATCACAATCAGTGGGACCTATCGGGTCTTGCCTATTATGAAACTCCAAGTCCTCCTGTAGAAAGAAATAGAAAGAACATGAATCACTACATCTACACCTACATCTATATCACTTCTCAAAAAAAAGTACAAATATTTACTTCTACATGATTGGGAAAAAGACAAATCTGCAAATCAGAAAAAAATAATTAAATTACTCACCCTCATGTCCTTCCAAACCTGCATGGCCTTCTTGCATTTTTCCATTTCTTCAAACTTTTTTCAATTTAAGATCAGTTACAAGACATGAAAAGTAATAGCCTTTGACTACACTGACAGCCCTTACACAGTGCATCTTCACACACAATGTTTGAATGTAATGCATGTGTGAGTGAGATTTGAGACTGGCGACTGAGGGAAAGAGTTTCAGTGAATGACTTCATGAATTAAATCATATGGTGTCAAAAGATATTCAGTTCACACAAGCCAATATTGACCACTTCGACTGTGCATTTAAATTAACTTTTCAGAACCCAATCATTAAATGCTAATATTACTGAACATTGAAGAAAGCAGCATTAATGCTCTTCAAAACATCTACTTTGTGTTTGAAGGGGGAAAAAAACACTCAGTCTGAAATGATATGAGGGCGAGTAAATTTTGATTTTCATTTCTGGCTAAACTATTGTGTAACTTTGCAAGACAGTAAAAGGTAAAGGAAATAAATACAGACAGGTGACAAACTGAAGTAAAATGCGAGAGGACTCCATAGCGGTGTTGTACTGATAGGAGTGGTCTCTTTCAAGATCGCTTTCACAGTCACCAGATTTTTTAAAAGAACCCAATTAAAAGAAGCTTCTGAATTTGTATGTTAGACACCACCATTATCAAAACACCAACTGAGGGAATATCTTTTGAAAGAGTGGTTTTTAACCCTTCCAGTAGAAGGGATCAGACTTTTAGAATCAATACCAGGGCACAATGAAGCTGCTTTAATTTGTCACTCATCTGTATCTAATTTACCTAGAGAATTTAGTTCATACCTGCAGGCTGCGTGGGGTGAAATATTTGGGCTTCCTGCTTTTCTGTGGGCTGAGTTCACGGGCCTGGGCCAACTCCTCCTCCACTTCCTGTTGCCGATTGGCTAATGCTGGATCGGAGCAGCCAGGAAACAACCAGTCATCCTCAATCAGTTTTGTGCCACAAGACAAAGGGATGGATCAAATATGTTTAGGGCAATGGAGGACAGAGTACAAAATCAGGGTCGGGGAGAGACAGCCAGGTAATTCTAGTGCAGATCAGAGAGTGGCAAAGGAACGGAAAGCAGCAGGAAGCAGCACACAGTGCAAATTTGGTTTCCAACACAACAGCATGTCTGTGGACCAGAAGACTAAAAGTACACAAGCCATAATGATAATTACAGCAATAAAGGGGTATTTCATAATTATTTTAACAATTATAACAATTCACCTTGATCTCAGCAATAAGTGGGTAATACCACCTGAAGTGTTTTTAAATAAACTATATCATGGAAGCGGAAATGGGACATCAATAACCATCCCCGAACAAAAAGGTACATGACTATAATTACGATTCAGTTAGAAATCTGTCTAGATAATCTTTTTACCATTGGGTGATGACACCTGTAACAACATCAAGAAGGTCACTTCCATCATTATCTTTAAAGAAATTTAAGGATAAATTTAAATTCTCTCATTAATTACTCACCTTCACGCTGTTCCAAACCTGTAAGACCTTCGATCATCTTTGGGACACAAAAGATATTTTTGTTTGAAATTTCTCTGACCCTCCATAGACAGCAAGGGTTCTATCAAAATCAAGGTCCAGAAAGGTACCAAGAACATCGACAAAATAGTTCTTGTGACATCAGTGGTTCAACAACGGTATGAAGCGACAAGAATACTTTTTGTGCGCAAAACAAAAAACAACTTTATTTAACAATTCTTCTCCTCTGCGTCACCCTAGCACCATTCTGGAAAGTATCACAACTAGGGATGAAACGATATTATCAATATCGTGACGTTGCGATTGCAAAATTGTCTCCATATTATTGAGGTCACATGACCAAATGAAATAATCGGTCTTCCAAATTTAAACTTCTTATTCTAACATGAAAGGTCTTTAAAAGTTGTATTTTGGGCCTTTATGCTTTGGCACAGTATCTGTCAAACAAACTAAAACCGAAAGCACAATACGGCTTATCCATTCTTCAAGCCTGTTTTCGCTGCAGGTTTCAAAGCGAAGCGCGCACTTTGTTCAAGCGATCAGCTTGTGATCCGATGTTTTCCACGCCTCAGAACGGATCAGTTCACAGTCAATGTGGTGAACTTGTTATGCTACAGCCATCCATTTTAATTTATTTTCAAGGCAGATTTCACAGCATTTCAATAAATTTGTAGTGAAATGAGTTTTTGTAAGCCTGTTTTTACTGAAGCTGGAGTTTTTCTTTAAAATAAAAGCTCTACTGCCGTTTCCGTCAAAATAAAAGCTTGAAATTGCAGTATGAATTGCTGACAGCTAGCGGTTTAAAATGCAGTCYAATTTCAAAATATCTCTTTCAAGTTTAGAAATTAGGGAAATAGTATTGTAATTTCTCTACTGTAGTGTAAAGAAAAAAATAATATACCTATGAAATATCTGAATTATTTTGTAGTTTCATTTATTCATTTATTTACAGTGCAACTGTTTTACAATATATGGCTATTACTGTCATTGCTGTTGTTGTTGTTATTATTATTATTATTATTATATTCAAATTTGTCTGGCTTCCTAAAACACCAGTGTGAATGTAATTTAGTTTGAGCCAGTATACCACAATTAAAAAAAGGGTTGAGTCCACTTTAAAGTTCAGGTAAGTCAATTCACTGACTTGTTTTCTGACTTTTCTGAATTGTAATTTTTTTTCCAATTCTTCATATGTTTTTTTTTTTTATATCACAATAAATAGTATATCGTGAACTTCAGATTGCGATATTATCATATTGTGATGTGATATCGTTATGCACGTGTTTTTCTCTGGACGTAAACAAAGTGCGGCGCACACATGTTCTACGTCAACAGCACCACATGTATGCGTTGTTTACAGAGGAAAGCACACATGCGTCGTGATAATCTCCAAAATAGCGCTACAGTGATGCAGAGAAGATTTTTTGAATAATATTTTTTTTTTGCACACAAAAAGTACTCTCATAGCTTCGTAAAAAACGGTTGAACCACTGATGTCACTTGGACTATTTTAACAATGTCCTTACTATATTTTTGTGCATTGACCGTGGTAGGACCCTTGCTGTCTGTTGAGGGTCAGAGAGGTTTGTAACGACATGAGGGTATGCAATTAAATGACAGAATTTTCATTTTTGGATGAACTAACCCTTTAATATAGACCAACACTTCATTATGGGCCCTTCATTATTGTCACTGCTTCAATGCATTAAACTTCAACATCCTCACTAGCACAATCAACCCTATTCTTTTTTTCTTACCATGAAACAGAAAATGAAAAAACTCACTGATGGGGTTAAAGCACTGCCAACCTACAAAAACAACTCATGAGCTACCCTCACTGGCCACTTTATTAGGTACACCACGCTAGTAGCGGGTTGGACCCTATTTTGCCTTCAGAACTCTCTTAATTCTTCGTGACATGATCCCACAAGGTGCTGGTCCAAATTGACATGACAGGATGACGCAGTTGCTGCAGATTTGTTGGCTGTACATTCGTGATGTGAATCTCCAAATCCACAACATCCCTAAAGTGCTCTGTTGGATTGAGATCTGGTGACTTTGGAGGCCATTTGAGTATAGTAGGCTCATTGTCATTTTCAAGAAATTAGTTTAGCATGCTATCCTGCTGGAAGTGACCATCACAAGATGGGTATACTGTGGTCATAAGAGATGGACACAACAATCCTCAGGTAGGCTGTGGTGTTTAAACAATGCTCAGTTGGTACTAAGGGGATTTGTCAGTATCTTGGAGGTTCGCTGACCTTGACACATAGGTACATAAAGGTTGCATGGCAGTTGGCACATGGTCTGTGTAACAAACTTTGTTACTTGGATGACATACAGCTTTACTTCACACTTCAGCCAGACAATCCAACAGTAGCTGCACATATCTCTTCCCTCCTCGAAGACATCTCAGCAAGGCTGAAGAGAACACCAAACTCCAGCTCAACCTCCAGACTACTTCAGAATGGACTATAGGCATGCTGTTGTATGGACTTCCAGCATGTGCATTCAAAAAAAAAAAAAAAATTAAGCACCACAAAACTTTAATTCTGTGGTTTCATTCTGTGAATCATTTTTGTGTTTATTTTGCTTTGGATCACTGTCCTGCTTGCAAGACCAACCACCACCACTGCCTAGTTGAAGTATACTAGCAGAGACTGTCAGCAGTTGATGTACACCCCCTTAAACTGCAATGTGCTGCCAGTAGGAAATGGCTTTGTTTTACATTAATTATTAAATTCATCTTTATAAATTATATACTGTTTGAGAGCCTTAAAAGCTAAAGATCCTGTGAAGTCCTGTTTTTCAATCAATACGTTATAGTGGAAATAAGACTTAAAAGTCCACAGATGCAGGTATATGGACAAGAAACATTATGTTTTAGCATTCCCGTTTACAATCAGATAAAGCTGCTAAAAGTTTTTAGTCCAAGGATCCAGTACACAAATGCTTTCAAATTGTCCATCCAAAACAGTGCTAATGCAGGGAAAACCCAGCCAATTACCTCAGAGATGGCAGAGAGAAAGGTTCTGATGGATGAATTGAAATCAAAATTGAGACAACATGTAATGACATAGAGTCATCGTACATTAGGTATGTGTTAATCTGGTATTATTGATGCACAAACAAACCATGTATGTGTGTTCTAGGCGCACTGATTGCTAATGTCGTAGTATTATTTTGTAGTTTGAAATGATTTCACTACATTTACACAAGCTGTCAAAATTCATGGAAACTCAATGGAATTCAATGGAAACTGGCCAAAGCAGCATGTTTTGGAGGACCACTTCCAAAACAAAGATTCACATATAATGTACTCACCCCCTTGTCATCAAAGATGTTTATGTCTTTCTTTCCTCAGTCGTAAAGAAATTATGAATTTTGATGAGAATATTTCTGCACTTTTCAACATATATAGGACTGATATGGTGCCCTGATTTTGAACTTCCAAAAGGCAAATTAAATGTAGCTTCAAACGATCCAAAATGCGGTTGTAAATGACCCCAGCCGAGGAAGAAGGGTCTTATCTAGCGAAACGATTGGTTATTTTCATTAAAAAATAAATACTTAAATACTTTATCTTGCCGTTAACTCCCTGAACTCTGTGTATTCTGACTCAAGACAGTCAGGGTGTGTTGAAAAACTCGTAAATCGTATTTTCTCCCTTAACTTCAAAAATCATCTTCGCAAAGTGAACATGCAAAGAAGATCAAACACCCTTAACAAAAAAAGTAAAACAGCGACATAGGGTGATTTCAAAGTTGAGGAAAAACATGAGATGGGAGTTTTTCGACATACCCTAACTGTCATGAACAGGAACAAAAACAGTCCAGGCAGAGTAAGACAAGACGAGCCTTTGACATTAAAATGTATATAAATTGTATTATCGTTATTAAAATAACCGATCGTTACGCTAGATAAGATCCTTCTTTCTCGGCTGGGATCGTTTACAACCGCATTTGGGATCGTTTGAAGCCGCATTTAAACTGCATTTTGGAAGTTCAAAATCGGGGCACCGTATTAGTCCATTATATGGAGAAAAATGCTAAAACGTTTTCCTCAAAAAACAATTTTTTTACGACTGAAGAAAGAAAGACATGAACATCTTGGATGACAAGGGGGTGAGTACATTATATGTGAATCTTTGTTTTGGAAGTGGACTTTTCCTTTAATGGTGTTATGTACATATGAGAATCTGGGCCCGTCCACGTGCTTAGCTGAATATGTAAAAATTTTGTATAGTATCGGCATTTCGTCCAGAAAGATACAGCGTTTTGGGAGCCTGTGAAACCGCTATTTTTCTTTTTTTAAATCAGGTCCCAGAGTGGATGAATCTGAAAATGACACCCTTGTGTATTCATGTGTACAGCCAATCTGTATATTTTGTCCAAATGCAATGACGTCTTCACCCCACGTCTCCAACCTAGTCAGACACTGCTATGTCATGTAACAGCAGCAACAACAACAACATGAATAAAAAATTAACAACTGTATTTTTATTAACTAACATTAACACAGATTAATAAATAGTGTAATAAATAAATTATTCCATGGTCGTCTTATTGTTGTTGTGTTGGCTTTGTATACAGAGTGCAAGGTTTATGCGCATGCTCTCAATCTTCTCCATTTTTAGTGTATCTCTGTGGCAGAATTGAAGTGCCACATGATGGTCTGGCATGCATACTACATCGTTTTGAGGCGGTTTCAGTGGTTTTGTGCGTACGCAGATATTTCTTGAGACGACGCTGTTTACAGGATTTTTTTAGAAAGAGGGAAAAAAAAGATTGGATAGGAAATGCTCTGGCTTCATGTGGACGGGCCCTCAGACTTTGAATCATTACAGAGTTTTGATATATTTAGAATGTTTCTATTTTTACATATTTTGCTGTGTTTAGTAATTCTGAATGTATCGCTACAGTAGCTTTATGCAGTCAAGTCAAGGCGGCTAGTTTAGTGGTATTTTGGCATCTCCAGTTTGGCATGTTTATTTGTCTTAAAGCCTTAAAATCTATTTTTCTTGAATGTATTTCAAAAATTAAAAAAAATAACACTAGTAATTTTGGGAAAACTCTGAGAAGAGCCCCAGAACAAGATTTTTTTTTTTAAATAAATGGCAACACCAAGTTATCCCTTAATATTTCCCTTAAAAATTGGATTTATAAAGACTTCAATTTGCAGAGGAAGAAGATTAGTGAGCACCAAGTTTTTAAACCAACAGACAACAAGAGAACACAAAAAAAAATAAATATAAAGAAAACAACACTGGATCCCACTGACTTTCACTGTACAGACAAAAAAAAAAAAACTTTTCAAATATTTTCTAAATTCAAATATATTCTGAATTCTACAAAAATATCCCCCCCCCAAAAAATAACCAAATAAATAAACAGCAATAAGGGCTTAGACGATCTTTTACGTTCCACTGTACAATGAATGTCATACAAGTTCAGAATGACAAGAGGTCGAGTAAATGCTTACAAAATTTAAGAAGTTGAAAATGTGAACTTTACAATTTGTTGGTGTGATAATGTTAGACATTTAAAAAAAAAAAAAAAAACAACCTAAAACACAGTTGTTTTATAGCAGAGACTTGGCGAGTGATTTGGAAAAAGAGGGGAAAAGCAGAAAAAGGAGGATAAAGCGACAGATGAAGGACAGGACCCCATGAGCCAGCCTCGTCTGTGCTGCCAGAGTTTCCTTGGGAGAGAATGAAGTGTTCCAGAAAACTACTGGCAG
The DNA here is from genome assembly GCA_019740295.1 of Labeo calbasu. Taxonomy (NCBI): domain Eukaryota; kingdom Metazoa; phylum Chordata; class Actinopteri; order Cypriniformes; family Cyprinidae; genus Labeo; species Labeo calbasu. The sequence goes on from JAHKKF010513141.1 coordinate 13,355, forward strand.
CACAGACGGGAGCAAACAATGGAGGCGATGAAACCTGCATGCACAAAACTGATGGGAAACTGTTCTCAGTGGCTGCACCCATCATGCAGAGCAGGAGCAGAGGCGGAGATGGGGAGGAGGAGGGTCTCAGGGCCAATAGGTGGGAGAGAAGTGTTACAAAACAAACGTAATCACAAAACAAACTTAACATTTTGAAAGTAAGGCTTGTTTCACACTAGAGGCATAAGTGGTGCATATATATATATATACACACACTTTTTATTTTTGTGCCGCTGTCCTGCAGTTTAGCTCCAACCCTAATCAAACACACCTAAAACCAGCTAATCAAGGTCCTCAGAATTACTAGGGCTACAGGCAGGTGAGGTTTTTTTCAGGATTGGAGCTAAACTCTGCAGGACATCGGCACTCCAGGACTGACGCTGCTTATCCCTGGATTAGAGTGTCCACACTGTGCACTGAAAAGGCACTGTATATGTACAGCTTTTGTGCTGCTTCAACTCTGCTTACACTTCCAGTGTGAAATGGGCATAAGAAACCCAAATATCTCAGTCATTTTGTTTCCCAAAAATGATTAACTTCTTTTACAATTCACAGAAAGGACAACAGAACCTGAGTATAAAAAAGACTAAGAACATTTCATGTATCCAAGTTAATAAAGAGTGGCAAAAAACAACTAGAGGAAACAAAGTGAAATGTTTATGAACTCATGGGTATGTGTAAAACTGTATATGAAATTACTACCACTGAGGTGCTTAAAGTCTGGCTTGCTTATAATACATAATAAGGGGTTGTCCAGAATTTATTCCTTTATTTCATCTTTACTGTTTTTAAATGTTGTTCTATGTATACAAAGTACACAAATCAAGTACTACTTTTAAATTTTACTCAAGTAAAAGTACAAAAGTATTTGTTTTCTAGTGTACAAGTCCTAAAAGGAAAAAAACTTGGGACATTTTTTTAACCCAACATTCTGGGTTCAGCCCATTGGGTCATTTTATTGGGTTATGTGTAATATTTTTACCCAGGTGCTGGGTTATTTTTTTTAACCCAAATGCTGGGTTCAACTTGTTGGGTCATTTTACTGGGTTATTTTTAATATTTTTTTTACCCAGGTGCTGGGTAGTTTTTCTGTAACTTAGCTATTTGGTCATTTAATGCTGGAGTTATTTTTTTCTACCCAGCCACTGGGTTGAGCCTGACTCTGACAAAACAACGCAGCTGCTGAGTTACAGTCAGAGCGCTGGCTTTTTGAGTCCTCTACAGGACAGACAGGTTCTCAGCGCAGCTGATCTGGTGCACTTCTTCAGCGAAATAAAGGTCTGTATACATTTTATTTAATTTATAAAGTCTTTACTATGTCGTACATTGTATTATTTTACACAACGCAACATAAGCACGAGATGTCAGTCAGCTGCGTCAGCAGTGGTTGTTTCGCAGAATGGAAACGCCTTTTGCCTTGCATAAAATAAATGGATTTTATTCGTTATTGTACTGAGTTTAATTTAGTTTGATATTAAAATATGTTTTCTAATCTTAGTACTGTTTGTTTATGGGCAGGTTTTGGAGCCAGTCACGGCATCTTTCAGCTACGAGTGAAACGTGAGGCCGCGGTCTGAAGTTCATAGTTAACCTGCCAAACCAGCAGCCCTTTACCAGCTCAGATTTTGGCAACACACCGGCACAAGAATTAGCTCTATATCAGTAAAAAACAATTACAGAGAACAGTTGAATACACTAAAAGTAAAATGCTACTTTTAAATGTTAAATTTTTAAATGTCTTAAATGCTTGTTAAACGAGTTTAAATGTATGCAATATTGTAAACTATGCTGTATTCACCAAAATAAATTTAATTTGTCCATGTGTTCTTGCTAAATAATAAATGTTCATCTTTTGATTGTTGCTGTTGCCTCTAGTAATTCTGTGGGTGTTTTTTTTTTTTATAAGTTTCAGTCCATTTTAAGCCAGAAATATAATATTTTTTTAAACAATAGTTGAAATTAATAAAATAACCCAGCATGTTTGGTAAAAACATTTAACCCAGCCAGCTGGGTCACAATAATCTGGGTCAAATATTTACCCAGCGCTGGGTTGCCAAAGTTACCAAGTTGTTGTTAAACCAGCATTTTTTAGAGTGTATGAATGTCTATTTTGTATTTTTAACTGATATACTTTTATATTTAATCAATTTATATTATATATTTTATATAATCCTGCTCAAAACAGCTGGGCGAGGGGAGCTTGTCATACACTATCAAAACATTAAATATATTAAAATTGAATGTTTGCAAACATACTAGATCGAAACTCATTTGAAACTGCTTCAGCAGCAGGAAAGATGCATGGGCATTAAGTCTGAATAAGTCTGATTACCTCTTTTTAGTTTTTAAGACATAATCCATAATCTTAACACAGTGGCTATGTTTATGCAATTGGCCCCAGTTCTTGGCTCATTTTGAGTCAGACTTGTGAATCCATGGAATTGTGAACTGGAAACTGACTCTGACCGGGTCATCTGACTTGAGTCGCTGACTTGAGAACAGCTGCAATCCGACCAGTCCAATTCATGAATGAATCGTCCAGTGCGATTTATCAGGTGTATTAAATTCGGACACTACTTTCTCGTCTAGAAGCGGGAGGCGATTTCAGTATCAAAGTAAAATACTTTGCTATTGTCTACTACCTCTATGTAGACATCCATTTAAAACCTGAATGAGCGGACTAGCATTAATGTTGAACCCTGCAAACCCCTCTTTCAAATGCTCATGTATCCTTTGCATACATTATAAGGAGCACTCAGGGGTACAGCTGATTCTATAGCTGTGCCTGGCTGCATATGAGTGGTTAAATGTACTCACATTAGGGTTGCAAATAGACGAGACAACAAAATCTGATAATGTCAAAATAGATCTGTGCATTAGTGTGAAAGCAGCCTATTAGACTTGCTGCAATCTATGTCTTTAATTAGAATGAAACAGAAATAATACTAAAAAAAAAAAAAACGTGCAGTGCTCTTGTCTAAAAATCCTTCAGAAACCGAAGACATTTACTACTTTTAATGCATTTCTTTGCTCTTTATTACTGACTATATCTATGCTTTTGAAGGTATATTTGAAATTACTGATTATACACAATGCTACACACAATAACTGCATTGTATAAATACATATTTAAAGCTACTTAGCATGTATTTATTAAAAAATGGAGGACAAGCTGCATCATGATGCATCCAGAATCATGTTGTAATCGAATCAATACCCATGAATTGTAATCAAATCAAATCATGAAACCAGTAAAGACTTAGACCTCTAGTGAACAACCTCTAATGCAGTACTCAGCTCAAATAAAACAGTAATTTAAGGTGTAGACACCATATTATTAACATTCGATATAACACTGCACTGTATAGACATGCACTTCTATTTAAGTCACAGTTGACAGTAATGCTATGTCTACCAAACAGCTGTTGTTACTTTTTAGGAAGAATGTAAAACAAATGTTTTTTAAACATTTGTGAATGTATAGCATATGCATTCTCACCCTCTCTCTCCTCCTCGATGTGGCTCATTCTGAAGGCCATGACGTTCTTCTCATGACCCTGATCTTGAACTCTCTCTGACTCAGTCACCATGGTAACCATTTCTTGCCACTCCATCACCTGAACATCATCCATGCTGCCTGTCTCACTCACCTGTTAACAGAAACATACATAACTTGTATTCACAATACAACACAATTCATCTCAGCAGGGCAAGTTAGATAATACTGTTAACTTTTAAAGTGCCATTTGACTACTGTAGTGACATAAATGTTTAACAAAAAATGTCTTTCTAAGGAGAGACCCTAGAAACAGATGTAATTTAATGTTATTAAGCAATAAGACACAAATGACTGTCCATTACAGCGGTTTAACCAAAGTTTCTAAATGAACACCCAAATGAACATATATCATGACAAATAAATATATCATTGCCTGTGATGCTGCTCTATTGGTCACCTGCTCCAGGTCGGCCTGCATCTTCCTCTGCTGTTCCTTATATTCCATAAGCTGCTTCTGAAGTTCATCTATTTATTTCCCAAGAAAAGCTTAACATCAGACAAAATGCATTTTAGGGATGGGTACATGTATCTGCATACTTGAGTACTTGGAAGTGACAGTAATGATGAATCATCAAAACAATGATCAATGCATGATGTGACTTTCACACTGAATTAAAAAATTGAATACACAAAAACTTCACACAAAGGTGTCAAAAAGGGGCACCACTTCCAATTGTGCATAATTCCATGTCAAATCAACCAAATTTTAGACTTCAAATAGAAATGTACTTTAGTTTTAGTACAGCTGTACAGTTTAGTAAATGTTAAACTTGTTTAAAAGTCAGTGGTTCATTATTTATATTTATTGTGGGAGATGTCATAACTATACCAATTACTTCTAGTTCTTAAAAACCTCAGTCCCAGAGGTATGGGGATCTGAATGTGGCTCCATGAATAAACTATTAAACTGAACAAATTTTCAGGGTCACAATATTTTTTTTTTTAAAGATGAATTCCTGAGTAACAAATAATTTTTAAACAGAAATGTATCTGCTCTATCAAAACAATTGTATATAATAATTTTTAACAATGTCGGAGCCCCAAAAATACAATATAATTGTCATTTTAACTGCTCATGGAGCTACGAAGAGTATGCACTACATTGTACACTCCTAAACACTGGGGTAAAGGAGAAGTTCACTTACAGAACAAAAATTTACAGATAATGTACTCACCCCATTGTAATCTAAGATGTTCATGTCTTTCTTTCTTCAGTCGTAAAGAAATTATGTTTTTTGAGGAAAACATTTCAGAAATTATACCTATATAGTGGACTTCAATGATGTCCATGAGTTTGAACATCCAAAATGCAGTTTAAATGCAGCTTCAAAGGGCTCTAAATGATCCCAGCCGAGGAAGAAGGCTCTTATCTAGCGAAACAATTGGTCATTTTCTAAACAAAAAAAAAAAAAAAAAAAATTATATACTCTTTAATCTCTAGTCTTTTCTAGCTCTGCAATGTGCATGCGTACTCTGTGTAATTCGGGTCAATACAGTTAGGGTAGGTCGAAAAACTCATTTTTGGCTGCAGAAGCACCGACCCAGTGTTTACAAATTGAACACACAAAGAAGGTCAAACGCCCTTTACAAAAAGAAGGTAAACCAGTGATGTAGGACGATTTTTAAGTTGAAGGAGAAAATGAGATTATGTTTTTTGACCTACCCTAACTGTATTGACCCAGATTACGCATGCCCATGGCAGAGCTAGACAAGACAAGCATTTAAAGTCAAAAAGTATATCAATTTGGTTTTTTTTTGTTTGTTTGTTTTTTAAGAAAATAACTGTTCGTTTCACTAGATAAGACCCTCATGCCTCAGCTGGGATTGTTTCCTAAAATGAAGAATGATTGAAGAAAGAAAGGCATGAACATTTTGGATGACAACGGGGTGAGCACGTTATCTGTCAATTTTTGTTCTGGAAGTGAACTCCTCCTTTAACATACTTATTTTCATATTTGTTGTATCAAAAGTCATGACTGAATAAATAAGATGCATGACAGGTCAAAAAAATATATAATAATGGCTTGTCTATAAAAAGTGGTGCTCTCCCTTCTTCTAATCTTGTAGTATGAAACATTTCTCTCTCCAGGTTTTCAAATGATAATTAAGATGATTAAGCGTAGTGTGAAAAGCCCTATATTTTAACATCTGCTCCCACCGCTGGCAGCTCAGCTCAGATTCCTAAAGATCCGCCCAACATTGCCCTGCAGCGTACGATCAGAAGTGGTATATTGGCAGCATTGTGGGGCATGATGATTTGAGGCAGGATGT
>JAHKKF010513141.1:19273-35653 GCA_019740295.1 Labeo calbasu
AGGATGTGCTGTGTTGAGAGCAATAAACATTTGCTTTATACAAAGTGACCCATATTTGTTTTTCGACCATTGAAAAATCCAACATTTTGTACATGGAACCACATCTCTGGAGGTCTCTGAGACTGAAAAATATAGGGGCTTATAAATGAAAATTCCAAAATAAAAAATTCAGAATTAGAATCTAAAAGGATATTAAGATAAGTGTATTAACCAGTAAATATTTATGCATGGCATTTATTATTTTTTGCTTTTACCTTTATTTATATATATTTATCTAAAAAATACATACACACACATATATATATATATATCATGACAAAAATATATATATATATATATATATATCAACATCAAAAACTGAAGACCTCTGGTTGAGCTGACATAGAATTACAGATTACGTCATGTTTTTTTCATAGCACCTAGCGGTCTGATTCATCAGAAAACAATTTACTCTAACCTCCAGGGTAGCAACAGTACTCGACACTCTGGGGAAGCACACACAGAGGATGTGCCACAAGTTTACAGCTGCTTTCATCTTTAGTACCGCATGTATGAATATACCACCGTGCATCACTGTACTACCCCTGGAAAATACTGTACCACTGTTGGTGTTTTGAGATTTGACTTTAATTATAAACCGAATACAGTATTGGCCAAAAATAATGTCTGGCCAAGAAAATGGACATCTTTGCCCTTTGTTCAAACATTTTAATATTAAAGGAGAACTCCACTTCCAGAACAACAATTTACAAATAATTTACTCACCCCCTTGTCATCCAAGATGTTCATGTCTTTCTGTCTTCAGTCGTGAAGAAATTTTGGTTTTTGAGGAAATCATTTCAGGATTTTTCTCCATATAATGGACTTCACTGGTGCCCTGATTTAGAACTTCCAAGATGTTGTGTAAATGCAGCTTCAAAAGGCCTTAACATTATAACCACCAGGGGGTCGCTGTTTATTTAAAACCGCCATGTGGGTAAATTTTACCCACGCACATGAGTAGTGTTTTGATATGACTAAAGAACATTTTTTTTCACTGTGTTATGGCACTGTCTTCATAAAGAACTGTCTAGAGTCATAAAAAATGATTGTCTAGTCATCAACTATAATTTTGTCCTGTTGTTTTATGTTCAAGGCTTTTTATGCAAGCTACAGTCAGTTTTCATAACAGTCAATACAAGCTAAACAAGCCTGCACTAACAAAGAGAATTAAAAGGAAGTAACTACATATTTGGGTGGTGTAATATTAAAATTCATTGTTATTAATCAATATATTAAGACCGTTCCCGTTATTTAAATTACTAAAATAGCCTGCAGACAATGGGTAATAACTAATTAAATAATTTTAACTAAAAAATGATAAGGATTTATGCTGATATCGTCCAAAACCACACTTTGCCAGGGGTGTTTCCAAACTTTTGGAGGGCGGTGTATATGGGTAAATTTGACCCGCATTGGCACTTTTAGGTATAAATGCCTCGTTTTTCGATCTGGTATTATCTAAACACTTTTAAACACCGGGGGATTTTAAATTACACAATTTTTGTAAAAGTCAATGACTGGGATTTACCCCGTGGCGGTTCTAGTGTTAAACGACCCCAACTGAGGAAGAAGGGTCTTATCTAGTGAAACAATCAGTCATTTTCTTTCGAAAAATAAAAATTTGTATACTTTAAGCACAAAAGCTTGTGTAGTACAGGCTCTGGGATGCGTGTCCACGACACTACGAGTCATGTCTAAGTTCATCGTCTGTGTACTCAGATGAACTTAGTTTAAAAACTCCATCTCATTTTCTCCTACAACTTCAGAATCGTCTGACATTGTTGTATCTTTTTGTTTGTAAACAGCATTTGACTTACTTGCACTACCTTAGTCTTTGCGCATTCGCTTTGTAAACACTGGGTCTGTAGCTCCGCCTATGCTCCGCGTGACCTTTCGACGTGATTCAGCAGTACGTAGTGTTGTGGACGTGATTCTCAGAACCTGTGCTACACAAGCTTTTGTGCTTAACAAGTAAACAAATTTTTATTTTCTGAAAAAAAAAAAAGGGCTGATCGTTTCGCTAGATAAGACCCTTCTTCCTTGGCTGGGATCGTTCAGAGCCCTTTGCAGCTGCATTTAACTACATTTTGAAAGTTCAAAATCGGGGGAACCAATGAAGTCCATTATATGGAGAAAAATCCTGAAATGTTTTCCTCAGAAACCATAATTTCTTTACGACTGAAGACAGAAAAACATGAACATCTTGGATGATAAGGGGGTGAGTACATTTTTTGTAAATTGTTGTTCTGAAAGTGAAGTTCTCCTTTAAGGATTTTGTAAGTATATTGCGTAGAAAAAAAATAATGTACGTGTTTAATTATTTCATTTGTAATAATCCAATAAAACATAAATTGTTTCATACAAAAATTAATACAAAAAAAATTAATTAATTAAAATAGACATGCCACATCTGCATAACGTATTGAGTAGTGCCCTGGACTGCTATAATCAAAACAAAGGAGAACCAACAATATGTTAATTACAATTTATATTCTTGTATTGAATGTATGGTTTATTTCCTGTGAGCTTTTAACATAAAACCCATTTTCCATAATAAGCTGAAATTTGTAGTTTTTTGCCAAATAATTTTGTCAGTTAAATACCTTAACCAAGTTAGTAGTTTCTTTTTGTTAATTATGTAAGGTCATTAAAAACAAATACTGAGACATCAGACATCAGACATCAATTTTGGTGATTACTGCATCTGTCAAGTTCTCGAACTGAAAAAATCCATCTCGAACTGAAAAAATCCATCGCTAATGCACATAAATTATATTCAAGTAACTGGCTCTGCTTGTTCATACCATTTTTTGCCTTCATATCTTCATACAGCTCCAGTTTGCTGAGCATTTCCTCCCTCTCCTCTTGCAATTCAGTAATGCGACTATGTAGGGACGTGACATCAGGAGACATATCGAGACATACTCCAGACTGAAGACAAAAACAGAAAGCAGTTCATTTAATTATGCTGGCTATTCATCTGTGCAAATCTAATGAAAAATGCAATATCCTGTACTTTCTTACCTGAACTTTTTTGAGTTCCACCTCAAGCTGCCTGATCCGAGATTTGGACCATGCTTTCATTTTCAAGAACTTTGCTTCTGCTTTACTGGCCTCTGTTTCTTTCAGCTTCACTTGAGCTGAAACGAACAGAACAGACAGAAATATACAAATAAAGCCACTGAGAAGGAAGAGCCATAAGAGTTTAAAAATGCAATGAGTTGAGAACTGTTCAAGATAATACCCTATGGCATAAGTAGGCAGAAGGCCATGACTTAGAAAAATAATTTTTTTGGGATGTAGGTAAACTACATAATGATCTGCACGTTTCTGCAATTTCCTGGACAGCAGATAACAAACTGTAATATCGTTAAGGCCTTAGTCCTTTACAAAGCTACAGTAATAGCCAGAAAATACAAGAATGGATCAAAGCTCCTTTAGATGGTCTAAATTTTGAAGTCACAAACCTTTTCAACTCCATGTTTGGACACAATATGTCCCAAATAGTGTACAATTCATGAACCAAGTTCAGTTACTCACTGAGGAACAGTAAACCCTTCAAGCCATAAAGGCTTGAAACAATTTTTCTTCACAGGCTTATGCCTGGCATACATTATGTGATGTCAAATGAGCTTGTGTTTTTTGTTTTTGCTTTTTTTTTTTTTAATTCTCCCCGCTGGGAGAAATCATGTCAATTGTTGATGCTCATATGGTCACGGCTTGCATTGTGTGAGAGTCGTTGCAAGCCGAGCCAAGCACCTTACAAGCACCTCCCGAGTTCCCAATAATTTTTAAACATGTTGAAAATATTTTAGGAGTTGGGTCATATTTGAGCAGTGTATAATCTCCCTCGTTTCTAAATCTAACACAACCTCATCATACAGGCTATACCAGCAAACAGCATGTGCATATAAAAAATGCTTTGTTAACTGACTTGTGTAGTATGCAAGGGCTATCAAGACCTATGCAAGGGTATCAAGACCTCCCTAGTCTCTGAACTTTTACAGTATATGCCCCACTTCACTGGGACAGGCTTACCTTCTTGAGTTTTATTAACCATGTGGAAGTACATATTGTGCAACTGTGCAATTGTGTAATCAATATCAACCACTCAATGAAATATGTATTAGGTGTCCTTCACTACTATGCACCTACATAATGAATAATTTGATATAATGCACTTATTGTTTACTAAAATGTTTTTACATAGTAGTTATATTTGAAAACACCATCCTGTATTTACATGTTAATACAGAATTGCATACATAATTCATTTCTGTAGTTACGTCTATAATTCCACTGTTGTACCTCTTAAACCTAACCATACCATCAAACTTGCCACTAACCTAACATTGTATCTAGCAAATGCATTATATTATTAAGTATACAGTATTTTAAATACTAATATACCTAATATAAAACATGAGGAATCATACAAAATGCATGTTGTTTTTTCATTTAGCACTGACCTCAATAAAATATTTCACATAGAAGATGTTTACATATAGTCCACAAGAGAAAATAATACTTTATAAAAATGACACCGTTCAAAAGTTTGCATATGCTTGATTCTTAATACTGTGTTGTTACCTGTATGACCCACAGCTGTTTTTTTATTTAGTAATAGTCATTCATGAATCCCTTGTTTGTCCTAAACAGTTAAACTGCTGTTCTTTAGAAAAATCCTTCAGGTCAGACAAATGTGGAATTCATGTGCAATTATTACAGAAGGTTCAAATGCTCACTGATGCTCTAGAAAGAAAAATGATGCATTAAGAGCCAGAGGTATAAACTTTTGAACGGAATGAAGATGTGTACATTTTTCTTATTTTGCTTAAATATCATATTTTTTTCATTTAGTACTGTCCTTCAGAAGCTACTTACATGTTTTCCAGAAGACAAAATAAATTAAATTTACCCTGATCTTCAAATGCATTGTGTTACCTTCTGTAATAATTGCCGTCCCTTAGTTGTCCTCAGTGTGAATGGATCTCAAAATCATACAGTCATTGCTGGAAAAGGTTCCAATACACAAAAATGCTAAAAAACCAAAGAATTTGTGGGATCTGAAGAGTTTTTTTCTGAAACAGCTGGCAGTTTAACTGTTCAAGACAAACAAGGGACTCATGAACAACTTTAAAAAAAAAAAAAAAAAAAAAACACACAGCTGTGGATCATTCAGGTAATAACATAGTATTAAAAATCAAGTGTATGTAAACTTTTGCATGGAGTAATTTTTATAAATTCATCTATTATTTTCTCTTGTGGACTATATGTAAAGGTCTTTTATGTGAAATATTTTATTCAGGTCAGTATTAAAACAAATAGCATGCATTTGTATGATTCCTCTTATTTTGGTAAAATAATTAAAGGGGTCCTATTATGCTCTTTTACAAAGTCTTTTGTTTTGGGGGTGTACTAGAACATGCTTTCATGCTTGGTGGTTTGAAAAATGCATTATTTTTCACATAATTTACATTATTAACAATACCTTTCAGCCTGACACAAATGGCTTGATTAGTTCCAGGTTTAATGAAGGCCCGCTTTACAAAAAAAAAGTGTTATGATTGGTTAGCTGTCCCACTGCGTTGCGAACAGTTTACACAGTGTTTCAGTACTGCCATGTCTCTTGTCAAAGCAGTTAGAGCAAGTTACATTAAAGAGATTCTTACGTTTTAAATATGGATATTTTTCTTACAAAAACGCATCGATTCGCTACAGGAGGCCTTTATTGGCCCCCCGGAGCTATGTGAGGCAACTGTACATTTTGACCTTAACTGTACATAAAACTGTTAATTAAATAAATGAATTTGGGCAATATACTGAAAGCAGAGTGAAATGTGGACCTCTTTTCCAAAACTTATTTTACAATGTGGTATTTTCTAAAGTACTCATGTCCATCTCTAAAAAAATGACAAACAACTAGTTACACACAACCCTAAATGTAGACACTGGTACATTCAGTGATTCATTAAGAAAATGCTGACAGATCTTTAAACAAAATGTAAAAATTCCAAGTGACTGTGACATGTGCTTAATCAACAATGAGTTCATTTTAGAAAGAAAGGTCAAACTGCAGACAACAATCTCTAATCATGTGACATGATTGACTACCTTGCAGCTCTGTGACTTTCTGAGCTGTGTTGGAGGTGGGTAGGTTTGTTGATGCATCTGCAGGCTGTGATATAGAGCGCTGAAGAGTCTCGAGCTGTCTGCGTAAGGCCTGCTCCCTCTCTGACAACTCAGTTTCGTGTTTATCAGCAGCCCTGAGCAGCTCAGCCTCATGTTTCTCCATCAGATCCTTGATCCGAGCCCGAGTAATGTGACGTTCTGCGTCCAGCTTTGACTGAAAGTTTTCTCTCTCACCCCGCAAGCGCTGCATTTGTTCTGTCAGCTCCTACCAAACACACACAACTCACATTATAAATCAACTCTGAGAACTGTAAGCATCATGGCATGACTATAATATAATATAATATAATCCTCATGCATGCACAAACATACAAAAACTAATTACAGAAGAAGCTACATACTGTACTATAATAAGACCCAAGGAAATAGAAACTTTTGAACAAGATCATTTATGTAAATTCAGTTGTTATTTTTTTCATTATAATTCCATGTATTAGGGAGAATATATTTCATTATTTCAACAATTATTTCCTTTTTTCCCTGTTTCTTTCTGTTCCATTGTTATTTGTCAATGGTCTAGAGTAAAACAGCGTTGGTAAATGGTCAATATTTAATTTTTTGGGTTTTATGAGTTTTACAACTTGAGGTCAAAAGTTTACGTACACCTTACAGAATCTGCAAAATGTTAATTATTTTACCAAGTTAAGAGGGATCACACAAAAAGCATGTTATTCATATGCAATATGAATAACAAGTTACTCATATGCAACTATTAAAGAAGGTTCAAACGCTCATTGATGCTTCAGAAGGAAACACAACGCATTAAGAACCAGGGGATGAAAACTTTTTGAATTTAAAGATCAGGGTAAATTGAACTTATTTTGTCTTCTAGGAAACATGTAAGTATCTTCTGTCGCAAGGGCAGTACTAAATGAAAAAAACATGATATTTAGGAAAAATAAGAAATATATACACATCTTCATTTTGTTCAAAAGTTTACACCCCTGACCCTTCATGCATAGTTTTTCCTTCTGGAGCATCAGTGGGCATTTAAACTTTCTGTGATAGTTGCATACGAGTCCCTTAGTTGTCTTCAGTGTGAAAAGATGGATTTCAAAGTCATACACTTATTGTTGGAAAGGGTTCAAAAACACAAAAATGCTGAAAAACCAGAGATTTTGTGGGACCTGAAGGATTATTCTGAAGGACATCGGGCAGTTTAACTGTTCAGGACAACCAAGGGACTCATGAACAAATATCTCTAAACAACAACAAAAAAAGAAACAGCCGTGGATCATTCAGCTAACAAAACAGTATTAAGAATTAAGTGTATGTAAACTTTGAATGGGATCATTATTATAAATTCAATTATTTTCTCTTGTGGACTATATGTAAATGTATTTTATGTAAAATATTATATTCAGGTCAGTACTAAATAAAAAAATAACACATTTTTATGATCCCTCTTATTGTGGTAAAATAATTAACATTTTGCAAATTCTGTAAGGTGTATGTAAACTTTGGACCTCAACTGTATGTTAAGAGGACATCATTTTTATTCAGTGCCACATCATCACATGACATCTGATCGCTGAACAAAGCACAATAGTAATACTGTCCACATCCAGAAGGGAGACTTGTAAAAGTGCAATATAAGTTAAACAATAAAAGTCCAAGAGCATGGAAAGGAATTGAAATTACACTAAAGTTGGGAAGTAAGCCAAGTTTAATTGCATTTTCATCCAGAGATAAACATTTTGTCATATATCCTAATATGCACTTTGAGAGGGCTGGGCAAAACAAGCAGGACAAAGCCTCTCTCTCTAGTCCAATGTCTTCTCCCCATTTTCCAAAATGATATTTTGATGGTGTGATTACAGAAGAAACGGAATTACTTCTTTGCGTGAAAAATGCAAGACATTTAGAGTTAAATTTTAAAATCAAGAATAAAGTCATTGTATACGAATAGCATTTTAATGCTTTTTAATAAACTAAATTTAAAAAAATCATGCATCATGTCATTGACCATTTCAGCATATTTAAACTGTAAATTACCTTGACTTGGTCATCTTTACCGCTGAGTGTTGCATCCTTTTCCCTGATCAGTTCTTTTAAATGGGCCACAAGCTCCTCCATCTGTGTTAGCTGCTCAGTGACTTCAGAAAATCTTATATCACTGCCCATGTCCACCTGCGGGGAGCCAGGAGCCTGAGACAAGCGAAGAATCTATTAATGATGATGAACATTTATGCAACGCACAATGTAAAGGGGAGAGGGTTCTCTTTTTTTGCTGTAACAGAGTGACAGAGTAACACAGTGCTCACAAAGTAAATATGCTGCTGACAAAACACATTTGTAATTATTTAAAATTAAGACACACTTCACTCCTACACATTCCCACACTAAACATATAAGGCTGATTTCTGATCCTACATGTCACAGAAAACAATCTTCATTATTAGATATTTAAACAAAACGTGTAACACTCACTCCATGCGCAGAGCCGGACTCATCTGCTGAAAACCACCTCAGCATTGTTTACGCAACCTATGGCCTAAGACAGGAGGTCTTAGACAGGAGGTTTTAAATAAAGTAAAGCAAGACTACACACAACTCAGTCAATCTACTGAAGGGTTCTTCACATTTGGTCCTGGAGGTCCACTGCCCTGTAATAAAACGTTAATGTGTGTAAATGTTTATATTTTAAATAAATATGTAAATGTTATAAAAATCTATCTAGAATATCTAAAATAAGCATTATATTTTTATTACACACGGGGGCATTATCTATGTCATCTGATTCAAAGCTTTCTATATTCAGTCAGCAGAGAAAGGCCAAGAATCAAGATTAACATCTAGACATACAACGTTAACCGTAAAAACATTCTTGACTGAAGAATTTGCACATCATGTGGTGGCAGATATCTAATCCTAATCGCTTTAAAATGAAAGCGTGACATGCAGCTACTAAGAAAATTAAACAGAAATGTCAGTCAACAATCTTACCTTGCCTCCAGTTACATGGATTATATCGCGTCACATTTCGAATACAGTGCAGGTTCAAGACGAAGTGTTCACTTGTACATGTTTAACATAGCAAATAGACATATATGTTGTGTTTTACAGTAGGGAACCTATAACCTTATTTTCTATTAGGCTTATCAATGTGATAAACACTCATCTCTTGTTAATGCGCAAGGTTCTTCTTCTTGTTTGAAGGCAGTTCGCTGCTTCGGAGCATTACCGCCACCTACTGTACATTACCACAATGACCTTTACGTCCGTTTACATGTTCTGCCTTTATGGTCTCATCAAAAAATAATTCTAAAAGTTGTTCACTCAGTGCGAACCAGATGAAAAATAAGAGAGGGTTAAACATGAGCTCATGTTCAGCATGTCGAACCATGGAAAGGAAGCGTGTTTTAGAGTCTTTCCTCCAATAAATATGTTTTGTAAATATTTTAAAACAATTATGTATTTTCACTGTTATTTTTTCTCTCAGTAATACAAATATTGGACTACAAATACTGGTAACTACAACAAAAACAAAACAAACAAACAAAAAAAGTCATTCAAATGTTATGCAGTGTATATGTTACATAGAAGTTCCGTTGCACTGGCCATTCTTTTCATGACCTCAAACCTGGCAGCCAGGTGTGCAGTTGCTGAGACCTAGAAATTGTGGGAGATTTTTATTGTTTGGCATCAAGTTGAAGCCTTTTCTATGGCTTGTGAAGTGAAGACAAAATCTTTCCCTAATTTCTGTATAATTATGATGTTTAAAAAAAAAAAAAAACTTGTTCTTTTTCTTTTTCTGTTTTTTTTTTTTTTTTTTTAACTGAAGCTAAACTCCACAGGAAAGTTTATCTCAAAAGTCAGATTTGCCTTAATATAAGCCAAGGGTTCACTCGAAACAAGGTAAGTCCACTTTTAGCTAAAAGAGACCATTGAGAATACCCTTTTCTTTCTGTCTTTTGGGCCACTGTGACAAGAGTGTGTTTGCATTAAGTAATTTAGTAAATATGACAGCGTTTTAGTACCATAATATTTTTAGAATTACAAGAAGTAAAATTACAAGCTAAAGTTTCTGATCTTGATTGGGTGGCTAGCACGCTACAAATAATGAATAAACTTGGAAATGTAATGTACATATTTATACCATTATTAAAACAGTTTGTGACTAGCCATGCAATGCGATTTACCTCTGAAAAGACAACAAGAAGCATTGAAGCCCACATTAACCTAAACGTTTGGGGGGCCGCACAAATGTTTTTGCATATGGGCATGGGGCTGACTTACTATACCACTGGTTTCCAAATCATTAGGCCTATCATTGGCCTACAGTCCAGTGTGTGGAAGATTTGTTTGTTTTTGTGTTCTGTCTACTATATTTTCAAGTTTGTGTAAGAATGCACTTAAGTCTTTGGATGCTGCATCTTGCTGGATTTGAACCACAAGTTTGAAGTGTTTAAATCAAGACAACAACACATAATTCATTTAGTTTGAGCTCTATGTTTATTGCATTTCACTGAATATCATTTAATGTATTTTATACTCTTTGGTCATTTATTTTCCTCATTATTTCGATTACGTATTTTATTTCTATCTACTTATAAATATGGTTTATAGCAGGTGATAACAGTGATCAACAACCATTACTAATGAAGGGCGGGGTCGGGTGGGGTTGCTATAAACCGTCAAAGCTCATTTGGTTAACCTTAATAACACCTCGCCCTTCTCTTGTCAATCACCGTGTCACACCCCCCACCACCACACACAACACACTACACCACACCTGGTATTTGCGACTCTAAACAGCCCCCCCTGCACACCTACAGCCCGGCAGGGGGGGCAACTATACCTACTTCACCTGTTTTACATACTACAAGGGGTCTACACGTGAAGCTGGGTGTAAATTCGGTTAGTAGCTAAAGTACCACGAAGTTACAACAGAGAAACGTGTCAGTAATCCGGGAGGAGAACAGGTACATCATCCGCTGATCTTAAACTTTGAATTTATCAAGAGTCATTTAGAACACTTCTTTCCAGATCGCTTTATGACGTCATATTAAGTCGTCTCGGAAGGCCGATTTTTTAAAAAATAAATAAATACGCAATGTCTTAAATTTAAAGGACTTACCACCACTGCTAAAATATTAGGCCAAAAATACCAACATAAATACCAAGAACGCTTGCATATGGTGTTATAAGGGAATCATATTTAGCTGTAAAAATGTTGTCCACACTTGTTTTGTTACTTTTCGAATGCTATTTGTGTATACTGTATTTTTTTTATTCTTCGACTCTTTACTCTTCAAACTTTCAATTAACTATGAATGTTTTGATCAAATTTTGATCTAAACAAAGGATAAACTAAATCATTTCTGTATTTATTATTTGAATGTGATTTACGAAAAATGTTCGACTGAAATTTTTTGGGAAAATTTCATTAAGATGCAGTGTTACTGCACCACAGCTATTTGAAGTTTTTTTCCCCCCTTCAAGTTATTGGGTGGATGGTGCACTACAAATAATGAATGGACTTGAAAACATTAATAGTCATGCAATGTGATTTACCTAAGAAAAGACAACAATAATAATCCTTGGAGTCCAAATTAACTTATAACGTTGGGGGGGCCTACAAATGTTTTTGCATATGGGCCCGGGGCTACACCACTTCCTTTGTGTATAAAATGTGCTACATAAATAAACTTGATTTGTCTTGCCTTTATTAAAAAAAAAGCGCTGGAAACATAAATACAGATCACAATATTCTTCTTATTGGCGACATAAAACAAAGAAAACCTTTTATAAAAAGCTCGACAAATTACTTTAGGATATATTACCTTTTTGGAGACTGTTTTCATGTTTCAAGAATTCAGTTTTCAGAGGAGCTACGAGTGAAGATACCCAGGTGTATTGTAAGCGGAAATCTTTCTTTCCAAAAAACCTGATGCATGTACAACCCCAATTCCAGAAACGTTGAAACATTTCATGAAATGCCATAAAATCAAGAATATGTCATTTGTTTATTCTTATTTAATTGCCAAAAGTGCTTTGACACAATCTGTATTGTTAAAAGCATTATATAAATAAATCACTTAAATGACCATTTCTTACAGCTTACATCTTTTTGCCTTGTCGCAGGTAGTGTTGCAGCTTCTCTGAAGACCTGTAGTCATGTGTTGCAGACCAGTCCTTCGACAGGATATGCATGTCATCACTCTCTTCATGTCAAAGTGCATGACTACCAGGAACTGAAGAAAAGATGCAGTCTTGCTTTGTGCTGGTGTCTACACTAACGAAATCCGTGAACCCCGTTGTCCATGGAAGCAGCTGGAATTGAGGTACAGTTTCTGGAAGTTGCTACTACAGGGGGGCTTTGTAGGTATCCCCCAACAGTGTACTTTTTGAATGTCTCCTTCATCTAACACATCTGACTCTAGGGGGGCATATAAGCTTGGGAAGCATGGGCGTAGTTCAGGGTTGCTCAACCCTATTACTGGAGATCTGCCTTTCTGCAGAATTCAGCTCCAACCCTGATCAAACACACCTGAACCAACTAATTAGGATCTGAAGGAGCACTTGATAATTACAGACAGGTGTGTTTGATCAGGGTTGGAACTAAACTCTGCAGGAAGGTAGATCTCCAGGAACGGGGTTGGGCACCCCTGGCCTAGTTGGTCCGTGGGTGCCAATTATGTGCACCATCATTCACGATCTGCGTATATCTGCTGCTTTACTGTAGGTTGTAGAATGCATTTTTTTTAATGCAAATCATATTGACCAGCACTGGTCACATACCACACATTCATTCCATTTGTTCCATTACTCTTTGTGAGGTTCCTCAATGTGCACAAGCTAATGACTGTGGTTGCTTCTTTGGTCTGTCAAAAAGTTCTTGATCACAGTGAAGGAGCTGGTGGTAAAAGCCCCAAATGTGTGACAGGGCATGTTTTTCATGTTACATGGAAAATACTGGGCATAGCTTCAAGTATTTTGTGCTGTTAATAAATAAGTTTCCTAGTATTCATCTTCCGCTGACTTCCCTTGATTCTGGAGATATATTGCTCGGCAATGATGCACTCTGTTTCCACAGTGGTATAATTTATTAAATCTATGATGAGCTTTATAGACTTTACATGTAAAAAGGCTTTATTTTGTGAATTAAGAGCATGAAGTGCTGAGATCCTGAAAGAACTGAATTGTAGCCAGTGTAGCTCCATTGTATATTGACACTAAGGTACTTATTTATCTGTTGACTCAGGGTCATCTCAGAATTCTTCTGCACTGCGAAGATTGTCCACACATTTGGCAGCTCAAGATACAATTTCATGCCAGTTAAAGAATTTGTATTCTCTCTTTGCAGCATGTTGTTGGCAGGATTGAGCAACATAAAAGCTTACACAGTAGAAGGCATTTTAATCAAAGTTTGCATTAGTTCATTTCATGTCATTTCCGAATAGTAATACAATCAAGAATTAAAGTAGTAGTTAAATTCCAGAACAAAAAATTACAGATGATGTACTCAGCCCCTTGTCATCCAATATGTTCATGTCTTTCTTTCTTCAGCTGTAAAGAAATTATGTTTGAGGAAAATATTTCAGGATTTCTCTCAATATAATGGACTTCTATGGTGTCCCACGATTTTGAACTTCCAATGCAGTTTAAATGCAGCTTCAAAGAACAATCCCAGTCAAGAAAGAAAGAACTTTTCTAGCGAAACAATCTGTTATTTTCTAAAAAAACATTTACAATTTATATACTTTTTAACCTTAAATGCTTGTCTTGTCTAGCTCCGTGTGAACTCTGTGTATTCTGGTTCATGTCAGTTAGGGTATGACGAAAAACGCATTTTCTCATTTTCTCCTCCAACTTCAAAATCATCCTACATCACTGCAGAAATACAGACCCAGTGTTTACAAAGCGAACATGCAAAGAAGGTCAAACACCCTTTACAAAAAAAAGTAAAACAGCTATGTGGGACGATTTTGAATTTGGAGGAGAAAATAAGAAGGGAGTTCTCCGACATAGCCTAACTGTCATGAACCAGAATACACAGAGTTCAGGCAGAGCTAGACAAGACAAGTGTTAGAGATTAAAAAGTATATAAATTGTAATTTTTTTTAGAAAATAAGCCACTAGATAAGACCGTTCTTCCTCTTCTGGGATCGATTAGAGCCTTTTGAAGATTTAAACTGCATTTTGGAAGTTCAAACTCGGGGGCACCATAGAACTCTATTATATAGAGAGAAATCCTGAAATGTTTTCCTCAAAAAACATAATTTCTTTACAACTGAAGAAAGAATGGCATGAACATCTTGGACGACAAGGCGGTGAATACATTATCTGTACATTTTTGTTCTGGAAGTTAAAGGAGAAGTCCACTTCCAGAACAAAAAATGACAGATAATGTACTCACCCCCTTGTCGGTTATTTTCATTTAAAAAATACAATTTAAATACTTTTTAATCTCAAGCGCTCGTCTTGTCTTGCTCTGCCTGAAATCTGTGTATTCTGCCTCAAGACAGTTAGGGTATGTTGAAAAACTCCAATTGTATTTTCTCCCTCAACTTCAAGAATCATTTCAAAATCATCCTACATCACTGCAGAAGTACCGACCCAGTCTTCGCAAAGTGAACATGCAAAGAAGATCAAACACCCTTAACAAAAAAGGTAAAACAGCGATATAAGACGATTTTGAAGTTGAGGGAGAGCATGAGATGGGAATTTTTCGACATACCCTAACTGTCATGAACCGGAAAAAAAACAGGCAGAAGACGAGACGAGCGTTTGACATTAAAAAGTATATAAACTGTATTATTTTGCTGAAAATAACCAATCATTTCCCTAGATGAGACCCTTCTTCCTCGGCTGGGATCATTTACAACTGCATTTGGGACTGTTTAAAGCCGCATTTAAACTGCATTTTGGAAGTTCAAAATCAGGGCACTATATCAGTCCATTATAAAGAGAAAAGTCCTGAAATGTTTTCCTAAAAAAAACATAATTTCTTTACGGCTGAAGAAAGAAAGACATGGACATTTTGGATGACAATGGGTGATTACATTATCTGTCAATTTTTGTTCTGGAAGTGGACTTCTCCTTTAACTACTCCTTTAATCAAAATGCTGTTTGTCATTTTGACAGATTTAAAAAGTAAATAAAACTATACTATTCAAGCCTTTTCATTTTATGTGGCTGCTCTCTCCAATCTAACTCTTGACCGTGAATACCTTTACACACCCTTTTTTGATTGCAGTACGTAAGGTGCCTTCTGGCCAGAAATCGCTGAACTCCACCATACTTCCATCACATACTTGATTCAGACTCCTTGGTTAGCTGTAAGAGTATGATTTTTTTTTTTGTTTTTTGATGGTTTGTGCATTGCTGGAATGTGCGATGGTCAGTTGTTCTGTGTTTTTTCAGTGATTTTAATTGAAGTAGCAAAGTATAATGATGTTTTCAGATCCAGTTGGGTATCTGGTTCCATCTACTTTCATTGTAAAAACAATGAGGCACTGATGTCCTTCAGTGTTGTGTCAGTTATAATGCAGGTTGTTAAAGCAATAAATTTGTTGAATAGGTGACATTTTTGTGTGTGGACTGGCCATCCATCCAGGGGGTTTCTCTGTTTGTGACCCAAAACACTGGGATAGATTTCAAGTGAACTCGGGCAAGGATATTTTTAAGATTTATACAGTGACCTAAACTAATTGTGTGAGCCTGAGCCAATGTGACTACAGAAATGACAGTGTACAAATAGCAGATTCTAATGATCAATAAATTAAATTTATTCATTTAGCACATGCTTTTATAAAAAGTGACTTACAAATGAAGAATACAATGAGCGATTCTTCATAAACAGGCAACAGACCCGCTAGAAATGCTAGTTATACAAAGTTTCAGCTAGAACAGGGTTTAAGGAATAGTGAAAGCACATAGGCAGTTGCTGATGGAAGAGATGAATTTTCAGGAGTTTCTTGAATATTATCAGGTGTCCATTCCATCAGCAAGGAACAGGCTTCTGGAGAGGTTGTAGACTCATATGAGTAGGTAGTAGGGTGCAGAGCCCGTTGCTGTTCTGTATGCAAGCATTAATGTCTTGACCTTAATGTGAGCTGTAACCTTTAGCAAGTGCAGAGAGATAAACAGAAGTGTGGTGTGCGCTATCTTGGGCTCATTGAAGACTAATAATTCTGCTAT
>JAHKKF010513142.1:0-10542 GCA_019740295.1 Labeo calbasu
ACCATGCTGATGTTTTTTTTAAATTATTATTATTATTATTATTATTATTATTATTATGCTTGTGAAGCACTTTGAGTTGCATTCTATGTATGAAAAGTACTATACAAATAAATTATTATTATTATTATTATTATTATTATTATTATTATTATTTAGGTATTTATTTATTTAACCTATATATTATGGATGTTAAAACGCTTTTAAAAATATAATAAGTTGTTATAAGTACAATATATTTATTATATTTATCACAAATCTAAGGCAAAAAATAAGGGAAAAAAGGAAAAATTCAATTATTAATTTAATTTACAATTTCCTCTTTTTTAAATTTTATTTTATTTTAAATTGCATAAATTGTTATAAGTAAAATACATGTATTACAAATGTATTTGTCTAAAATGGTTATAGTTCTAGCCTAAAACAACTTAGTAGGAAAAATCGATTTATTTATTTATTGGATCTACATAATATGAATGTTTAAACATTTTTATCTTATTTAATATTTATATAAATTGTTATAAGTAAAATATATATATATTAAAAATGGATTTTTCTAAAATGTTTATAGTTCTAGCCTAAAATAACTAGATAGGACATTTAGGTATTTATTTATTTAACCTATATATTTTGAATGTTAAAACATTTTTAAAAATATAATAAATTGTTATAAGTACAATATAATAACGTATAATACAAATCTAAGACAAAAAACAGGGGGAAAATAGGAAAAATTCAAAGATTAATTTAATTCACATTTTCTCTTATTTTTAATTTAATTTTAAATTGAATAAATACTTATAAGTAAAATACATGTATTACAAATCTATTTAAATCTATCTATAGTTCTTGCCTAAAATAACTTGGTAGGAAAAATCGATTATTTATTTAATCTATATAATATGAATGTTAAAACATTTTTAAAAATATAATAAATTGTTATAAGTACAATATATTTATTACAAATCTAGGTAAAAAAAAAATATGAAAAATTCAATCAATTAAATTCACATAATATGAATGTTGAAGCTTTTTTATCTTATATGTTATTTTACAGTTTTAAATTGAATAAATTCTTATAAGTAAAATATATGTATTAGCCTAAAATAACTAGGTAGGATAAATCGATTTATTTATTTACTCTGTATAATATAAATGTTACAGCATTTTTAAAATTTACTTATATAATACATTGTTATAAGTAAAATAAATTAATTACAAATCAAGGGGGGAAAAAAGGAAAAATTCAATTATTGATTTAATTCACATAATATTAAAAGATTTGATTTAAATCAGTTTAATTTTATCAGTTAATTTACAAAATATGAATGTTAAATTATATATTATATTATATATTCTTTTATGCACACAAAACCTGAACATCCCTTATTTTCACATTTAGGTTTGTAAATGAAGTGTGTGTGTGTGGGGTCAGTACAGTGCACATCTCTCTCTCCCTGACTCACTGTCCTCCGCTGTCGTCACTCTTTTCCCTCCACGCCTCCGTTGCCGGGGGTTACCCGCGCTAACCTTTCTCACAGTCGGGAGAGCTTCCACTGCCCTGCCACGTTGTCACACTACTACTCTGCCTTCGTCCTTTTTCCTCCGAGTCCTCACACACACATACGCTGACACTACCAGAACGACCTATGAGGTGTGATAGTGTTCGTGGAGTACGGTCTCTCCTCCTCTCTGCACTGTTGGGCCTGACTGCGGTGGCCAGGCGGCAATGCTTCCAATGATTTGCTGTTTTCCTTTTGCACTCTTTGGTTGACAAGAGCAAGTCCTTCGAGAAGTCTTGGTTATTTTTAGGTTCTTGTGTGTTTATTTGGTTTCACTGCTAAATGCTTGAGGGCTTTGCATGTCGAATTTGCACACGTTATGTATTATATTTCTTTTTTGGTTTCGATCGAATGTGCTCCACCGCTTACTTGTCAGAGTGTCTCCTTCCCTTTTATGAATTCTCTCTTTTCCTCTTTGGTTTGAGTTGTTGTCGTCGTTGTTGTTTTGGTGTTCCTCCTGTGTTGAGCCGGTTTTCTGCAATGCTGTTCACTGTAATTCTTCACTAACTGCAGTCACCTTTCATTATATCAGTTAGGTCCTGTGGGGTTCTGGTGTAGTAGACGCACGAATCGTTCCGTGAACGCGTCGCCCATTCGATCCTAGCCTTACCAAAGTCCCATAGCCCACGGCAGACTTTCAGGGACAGATATTGAGTACATGCTCTCCGTCCGCGTTGTTGTATAGCAGGTCACCAGCTCCAACCTGAAGAATTAAGGTGAAGAGCATTTACGTTTACTATCGACTCTTTTGGTTCAGTTGATTCACTCTCTTCACGTTTTACACAACTACACACAGTGTACATTCCTCTTCTTTATTTGTCTTTATTTTTGTCATGGTTCAATCTGATGCATCCAGCATGGTAGGAATGGTTACTGTCTGTCCTTCTATACTCCTCTCCAAGCTCTACCAGTGCCTGGCTTGATTTGTGACACTGTGATTGATTGATCGATTGACTGGCAGGTCTCCCGGCATGGCATCCCCGCATCGTTTTACACCTTTTCCTTCTGTTCATTCATAGATGCATGTTTTTGATATCCTTATACTTCAGGTTTGCTTTGATTTCATTATGTGTGTTTAAGGACATCTGGTTAATGCCATTTCTGACAGGAAGAAGTATCTGGAAAGAAAAGTACATCTAAATTGGGGCTGTCAATTTAACACGTTTAGTGATAAATAGAACAAATTATACAATTAGTACAGAGCAGTTCAAGATAACAGAACCAAACAGAAGCAAGGGATATCAAGACCCATTAATAAAACCAAAGTACGTTCAACTGGAGATTTGCTGTCCTGAAAGGGCAATGCTCATGGCGTGAGATGCTCCTATCGATAATATGGAAATAAAACACACAAATATTAACATCTAGAGACACTTAATGGAGAAGTTCACTTTTACTCACCCCCATGCCATCCAAGATGTTCATGTCTGTCTTTCTTCAGTCAAAGAAATTAAGTTATTTGAGGAAAACATTCCAAGATTTTTCTCCATATCAATGGGGATCAACAGGTTGAAGGTCCAAATTGGACCAGTGCCGCTTCGAAGGCTGAGGAATAACGGTCTCATCTAGGGAAACGATCGGTCATTTTGTTAAAAACATAAAAATCGATACACTTTTTAACCATGGATGCTTTATCCTGCACTAGTCTGCGATGCAGTTCTTCTGTCTGTCTACTTTGGGTCAAAAATGTAGGGTAGGACAAAAAAACCCACCTCATTTTCTCCTCCAACTTCAAAATTGTCCGTCATCGTTGTTTTACCTTTTTTTGTAAAGGAAGTTTGACTTCTGCGCATTTGTAATCACATGTGTGTGATTACGTAATGCGTAATTACGTAGTGCGAGATGAGCATTTGTGGATAAAAAATATATAAATTTGTATTTTACTTAGAAAATGACCAATTGTTTCTTGGGTGGGATCGTGTAGTGCCCTTTGAAGCTGCATAAACTACTATACTTAAAGGATTAGTTCACTTTCAGAATGAAAATTTCCTGATAATGTACTCACCTCCTTGTCATCCAAGATGTTCATGTCTTTCTTTCTTCAGTCGCAAAGAAATTAAGTTTTTTGAGGAAAACACTGGACTTCAATGGTGGCAAACGGGTTGAAGGGCCAAACTGCAGACTCTTCACAATCTTATCTAGTGAAACGATTGCTCATTTTCTTCCAAAGAGAAAAAATTATACACTTTTTAACCATGAATGCTTTTCTTTCATTAATCTGTGATGTGCATGCGTGTCTTCACGCATTGCGTAATTGGGTTGTAAAAGTCACGTGCGTTTAGTTCTTCACGCATGTACTTCGGTTAAAAAATGTAGGTTAGGGTGAAAAACTCCATCTTATTTTCTCCTCCAACTTTAAAATCGTCCGACGTTGTTTTAAGGGCTTTGTTGTAAAGGGCGTTTGACTGCTTTGAGCTAGTGCAAGATGAGCATTTGTGGTTAGAAAGTATATACATTTGTATTTTTCTTAGAAAATGACCAATCGTTTCGCTAGATTAGACCCTTATTCCTCGGCTGGGATCATGTAGAGCCCTTTGAAGCTGCATTAAAACTGCAGTTTGGACCTTCAACCCCTTGCCCACCACTGAAGTCCACTGAAGTCCCAGGAAATTTTAATTCTGAAAGTGAACTTCTTCAAAACCATAGTGCTCATGGCGTAAGATGCTATAAAACAGCAAGACTTGACTCTGCTACATTCGTACATAGTCTAATGTTTAAAAAAAAAAATAATAAAAAGTTGTGTGTGCATGGCCCCTTTCGATAAACAGATAGCTTTATGTTCAAGAATATGGAAATAAAACACATTTATCAACATCTAGAGACACTTAATGGATTAGTTCACTTTCAGAATGAAAATTTCCTGAGAATTTACTCACCCCGATGTCATCCAAGATGCTCATGTCTTTCTTTCTTTTGCAAAGAAATTAAGGTTTTTGAGGAAAACATTCCAGGATTTTTCTTCATATAGTGGACTTCAATGGGGATCAACAGGTTGAAGGTCCAAACTGCAGTTTTAGTGCAGCTTCAAAGAGCTCTACACGATCTGTCATTTTCTTAAAAAACAAAAACTGATACACTTTTTAATCATGAATGCTTATCTTGCAGTAGCCCTGCGATATGCATGCGTGTCTTCACGCATTGTGAAATCACATTGGAAAGGTCACGCGTGGTTAGTTCTTCATCTGTGTACTTCGGTTCAAAAGAGTACGGTAGGGCGAAAAACTCCATCTTGTTTTCTCCTCCAACTTCAAGATCGTCCGACATCGTTGTTTTACCTTTTTTTGTAAAGGGCGTTTGACTTTCTATGCACATTCACTTAATAAACACTGGGTCGGTACTCCCGTCTACGTCGCGTGTACATGATTATGTAATACATGAGGTTGAGCTAGTGCAAGATGAGCATTTGTGGATAAAAAGAATACAAATTTGTATTTTACTTAGAAAATGACAGAACGTTTCGCTAGATAAGACCCTTATTCCTTGGCTGGGATTGCGTAGAGCCCTTTGAAGCTGCATTTAAAGTACAATTTGGACCTTCGACCCCGGCCTTCGGCCACCATTGAAGTCGACTGAAGTCCAAGGAAATTTTAATTCTAAAAGTGAACTTCTCCTTTAAAACCGCAGTGCTCATGGCGTGAGATGCAAAAAAAATAGCAAGACTTGACTTGAAAAAAACCCCACCGTAGACATGATGCAAAAGCAAGCTGTTATAAACAACCCCTGTGGATAAACAGAGTTTTATGTTAAAAAATATGGAGGTAAAACTCATAAATCACATCTAGAGACACTTTTCTTAATGTCTACTAAACGATTTACATCTGCCACAATAATGTCTTTAAATTATTTTAAAAGTAGATGTTTTTTTTTTATCAAATTTGTTATTTAATTTTAATGAATTGATATATCACTTAAATAATGTAACAAAATTTATTTAACTGGTTGACAGCCCTAATCTAAATACCATCCACACTGAACAAATTTCTTAATATGTATTTAAAAAAAAAAAAATCGAATGCAGTTTACTCTTCCTTAATTATCTCATGGTTGAGCTGAGGCCTGAAATTCAGTGAATCTGAGGCTGTTGAGCTGAATAATGATGCTTTATGGCCATTCCAGTCCAGCTGTAATAGCCTAATTTCCAGTAGAGATGTTTTATGGTGTCTGGGATGTGAAATGAATTCCCATATGGCAGCTTTCCACCGTCCAACAGCTTCTTATTGTAGAGCAGCTCTGAGAGGAAAGAAAACACCAATTTTCAATTATCCTAGCAATATTAATAGTAATATATCTCAAATGCAGGTTACTAGAGCAGGTTTCATATTTGCTTATTCATCTCTTATTTCCTCTCTCTGTCTCTTTCTCTCACTCTGCCTCTTTTCCGTCTATTGCACTCCCACGCCCTAGTAGACCACGGGGACATGATGGAGATGCAGGGTTTTGGCGGCAGCCCGTTGTCATGGCAGCAGGGCGAGTGCACCAGTCATATGTCATCTTGTCTGTCCTGCTCCACTGGGGGCAGCAACGCTTCCGTCGAGCTTCCAGCGAGCTGTACCTGCATGCATGACCGGTGAGAGAGCTGTACTTTCACACTTCTGGTTCCAGGGAGTCTTATTGTTAAAGTACAGTTAAAACAGTAATATTGTTAAATATTAATACAATACAAATTTAAAATTGAATTGTTTAAAATGAATGTTCAGCACCATTACTCCAGTCTTCAGAAATCATTTTAATATGCTGAACTGCCTTACAAGAAACATTTATTATTATTATTATTAGTAGTAGTAGTGTTAAAAAATGTTTTTGTGGAAACCATGATTAATTATTTTACAGGATCTTTGATGGATAAAAAGTTCACTGATGCTTACGAAAGAAAAACATGCATTAAGAGCTGGGGTGAAAACTTTTGAACAGAATGGAGATGTGTACATTTTTCTTATTTTGCTTAAATATCATATTTTTTTCATTTAGTACTGCCCTTTAGAGGCTACAGAAGATACTTGCATGTTTCCCAGAAGACAAAATAAGTCAAATTTACCCTGATCTTCAAATTCAAAAAGTTTTCACCCCCAACTCTTAATGCTTGGTATTTTGACTGCAACTGTATCTAATATATAATCTTATAAAATAATCTTTTGTAACCTTAATATTGCAATTTTTTTTTGTCATTATGTGGTGGATAAGGCATTTTTAACATTTTTAGACAACTTTGTCTTGCATTTTATGCTTCCTAAATATGCACGATTAAATAATATTTTCACACTTATCAGTAGGCTTTTTAATGTTTCTTATGCTCATCAAGGCTATATTTATTTGATCAAAAATCCAGAAAAAAAAAAACAGTAATATTATGTATTATTATTATTATTATTATTATTAGGTAAAATAACTCTTTTCTATGTGAATATATTTTAAAATATAATGAATTCCTGTGATGCAAAGTTACATTTTTAGCATCATTACTCCAGTTTTCAGTGTCACATGATCCATGATTATGATGAGAATTCATTCTGAACACTGATTTGTTATCAATATTGAAAAAAGTTATGCTGCTTAATAATTGGTTGGAACCTGTGATACTTTTTTACTAAGTTTGTGGTCAGTAAATTTGTATTCTTTCTTTTTTTTTTTAAACAAATGAATACTTTTATCCACCAAGGATGTGTTAAATTGATAAAAAATTGATAGCAAAGACTTATATTGTTAGAAAATATTTATATGTTGAATAGATGGTGTTCTTTTTTTACTTTTTATTCAAAGAATCCTGAAAAAAGAATAAAAGATTCCAAAAATATTAAACAGCACAACTTTGATAATAAAAGTATAGAAATCAGCATATTAGAATGATTTCTGAAGGATCATGTGACACTGAAAACTGTAGTAATATAGAAAACCATTATTTTAAACTGTAATAAAACTTCAAAATATTACTTTTTTCTGTATTTTTGATCAAGTAAACGCAGCCTTGATGAGCAAAAGAGAATCATTATCACAATAAATAATGAAATTTCTTTTCATTTTGTTGTGGTTGTCAATAGATTTTCATATTTTAAGATGTAAAGTCCGACAATAAAACTGATACATAAACAACTAAACACTAAGTGCAATGTATATGCATTTTGGCTGTAGTCTGCATATATTTTTGCAGAAGCATCTGTCTAGTCTTCCTGTATTGAAAGATATAACGGATGTTTCCCTTCTGTGTCCAGTATTCCACTGAAGATGCTGTGCCAAAATATGAAAAGACAGATTGTGTCTCGAGCGTTTTATGGCTGTAAGTCCAAAGAAAATCTGTGTACTTAATCATATCAATTACTATAAAACATCCTCAGCTGCGCATACAATGCTGTAATGCTTTTTCGCCACTTTTTTGTAGGGCTGGCCTACTGTCGACACCTGTCCACTGTGAGGACGCATCTTTCAGCACTGGTCAACCACAACATTGTCCCTCCGGACAAGCCCTGCGAAGCCTCTGGAGGGCTCAGCAAAGATGTGTGGAGTAAATATCAGAAAGACTGTAAGGTTAGCCTAGTGCTCTTCAGCTCCGGTCACTAGAGGGTACTAGTGGTCAGCGACATGTACCGTAGGTTGCAGTAGTCCCGTTGTCTCCATCTGTCCCTTATTCTCTCTTGCCAGAATTATAAGGAGCTGGAGCTGCTGAGGTTGGTTTACTATGGAGGCGTGGAGCATGAGATCAGAAAGGAGGTGTGGCCGTTTCTGCTGGGCCACTACAAGTTCGGGATGGACAAGAAAGACATGGCTCAGGTAAAGTTTTATAAGCACACTTCTTTGTCACAATAGTTTGTCCTGGTGTGATGTGCGTTCTGATGTGCCCTCGTGTGTTTCGTAGATTGACGAAAAGATCACAGCACGGTATCAGCAGGTGATGCGGGAGTGGAAGGCATGTGAGGTCATCGTGAAGCAGCGGGAGAAAGAGATGCAGTCGGCCATCTTTGCCAAGTTATCGTCAGGGAGCAGTATAGACAGCCACGTCCTCAGACTCATCCACAGAGACTCCACTATTAGCAACGAGGTCAGTCACAAGTTCTGTTTAAGCACAAATTAAAATCTTAAAATCTAGCAAGCTGCCTATATAGACTGCATCCTAACACTTATAGAATCACATAAATTAATGCTTTGGGCCTCTCTTACTATGCAGAACCTGTATATGGCACATAAAATAAGATTTCCTTCCTTTATTGGAGTTATTTTCAATTAAGTTCGGCGTTAGCATGTTGCGAAGCTAACCATAAACACATGTGGCACACACAACTTTTTATGTGACTTTTTTTGTTTGTTTTTTATTATACTTTTTTTTAATACTTTTGAGTATGGACTGAAACACTTTTTTCCCCTAATAGCACACGTACATCTCTGAGACCTGACGTCTGCAAGACGTATTTTTTAGATTGTTTGCTTATCTGCAATACGATTAGACGTTTCCTATCAGATGTCAAATAGACGTCTATTAGATGTCTTTAAGATGTTTATGGTTTAGAATGTATGTAAAACTGACATCTTACAGACATCTGTCAGATGTTTGTACACAGCAGATGCTTTCCAGATTAAGTGATCTTTAATAGACATCTTACAGACATGCATGTGCTTTCTGGGTTATCGTTTAGTATAAACATGTTTCTAAGCTAACTGTTCAATACTTAAATATGGAAAAACATACATGCCACATATAGGTAATATTGTGTAAAAAAGTTAATTTTTGATATTGATATTAGCTAAGCTAATAAAACAGTTTGTTTTTGATTACATGTCTTGTTTGCAATACTTTTGGCTACTGAATGAAAATTTTCTTAATCATTTGGTGTTAGCATGATGTTAAACTAACTGTTCAGTACTTTAATAAACAAATATATGTCACACAGATATGCAAACCAGTTTGTTTTTCATTATATATTCAGATACTTTCAAGTTTTTAATGAAATGTGTTTATCATTTAGTGTTAGCGTGTTGCTAAGCTAACTGTTCAATACTTCAAGCGTGAGCATACATGGCACACAAATATTGGGTAAAATTGTTTGTGATTGCATATCAACACTTTTAAGTATTGAATTAAATTGTTTTTTGTTGTTAGCATTATGCTAAGCTAACTGTTCAGTACTTTAATAAACGAAAACATACATGTCACACAAAGATGTGCAAAACAGTATGTTTTTCATTCCACATTCAGATACTTTTGAGTATGTTATGAAATGTAAGTTTATCATTTAGTGTTAGCATGTTGTGAAGTTAACTGTTTAAGCATAAACATATGTGACACAAATATTGCGTAAAATAGTTTGTTTTTGATTACATATCATCACTTTTGAGTATTGAATTAAATGTTTATTAGTGTTAGCATGATGCTAAGCTAACTGTTCAACACTTACATGCCACACAAAGGTGTGAGGTAAAATAGTTTGTTTTTGGGTACACATTTAGATACTCTGGAGTATTTAATGAAATGCATGTTTATTTACTATTTATTTACTAGATATTGTGTTAAAGTTCATTTTTGAGTTTTGAATGAACTGTATATTTAACTATTCAATACTTTAATAAGCACAAACACTGGGTAAAATAGTTGGTTTTTGATTACATATCGACTTTTGAGGATCGAAAAAAATGTTTGTTTATTAATCATTTGGTGTTAGCGTGATGCTAAGCTAACTGTTCAGTACTTTAATAAACAAACATATTTCACACAAAGATATTCGAAACAATTTGTTTTTCATTACACATTCAGATACTTTATTACACTTTTCAATACTTTTGAGTATGGACTGAAACACTTTTTTCCCTAATAGCACACGTACATCTCTGAGACGTCTATCTGACGTCTGCAAGACGTATTTTTTAGATTGTTTGCTTATCTGCAATACGTCTATTAGACATTTCCTATCAGATGTCAAATAGACGTCTATTAGATGTCTTTAAGATGTTTATGGTTTAGAATGTATGTAAAACTGACATCTTACAGACATCTGTCAGA
>JAHKKF010513144.1:2302-13995 GCA_019740295.1 Labeo calbasu
TTCTGATATGAAACAAGGTCTCAGCTTTAAAATCTTGTCATTTTTTAAGAAATTCAAACAATAAATACCGTTTTGTGGCTCTTTAATGTGTTGTGACAGAATGCTGTATTGCCTTGTTAGATCAATCGTTACGAACCGATCGTCTTTTCTTCTTTATCTGAACCATGAAACATGAATGAATGTATTTTACTTCAACCACGGAAAAGACGTCAATACAGGCAATTTCTAAGTTTAAGTCCACCAAAGTTAATCTTCTCTTCTGTCTGATTTGTTTGTCGGACAGAATGGCAGATTCGGCATTATAATTGGTCAGATCGCCTGTCAGTCAAGCTGTTTGTGAAGGGTCAGTTGTCTTTTTGTTTGCTTTAATTCTGTTTTATTTAAATCTATTCTGCTTCATTTGATTGTCCTTTGTTCCAGTTTATTTGATTCAGTTTAATTCCGTGTCATTTGATTCTGTTGTGGTCTGGTTTGTTTGATTCTGTTTGGTTCTATTGAATTCTGTTCTGTTATTTGATTTTGTTCTCCTCTCCTCTGTTCTGTTCTGATTTATTTGATTCTGTTCTGTTCTTATTTATTTGATCCTGTTCTTTTTGTGATTTGATTGTTTAATTCTCCTGTGCTTCGTTTCATGTGATTCTCTTCTGATTCATTTGCTTTGTGTTCTTTTCTGTTTCATTCAATTCTATTTTCATTTTATTCTCATTTGTTCGCTCTAATTCATTTGATTCTCCTTTGTTCTGTTCTGATTCATTTGATTTTCTTCTGTTCTACCCTTCCCTGTTGTGTTCTGATTCATTTGGTGCATTTCTGTTCTATTTTTTTTATTCTGTTCTTTTTGTAATTTGATTCTGTCTAATTTAATCATCATCTCATGTGCTCTTTTTCATGTGATTCTCCTTTGTTCTGTTTCATTTGATTCCGTACTGTTTAATTCTGATTCATTTGATTTTGTTTTGTGTTTTATTTAATTCTCCTATGTTCCATTTCATTTGATTTTCCATTGTTGTATTCGGATTTAATTTGATTCTGTTCTTTTTTGCTTGGCTTGATTCTGTATAGTTTAATTCTTCTGTGCTCTGTTTTATGTGATTTTCTTTTGTTCCATTTCCTTTGATTAAGTATCATTTGATTAAGCTGTTCTGATTCATTTCATTTTTGTTCTTTTTGTCCTATTTTATTCTGTTTCATTTGATTCTCATTTGTTCTATTCTGATTCATTTCATTTTCTGCGGTTCTACTCTCCTCTGTTGTGTTCTGATTCATTTGATGCTGTTCTGTTCTGTTTATTTGATTCTGTTCTTTTTTGTGATTTGGTTCTGTCTAACTGAATTCTTTTATGCTCTTTTCATGTGATTCTCCTTTGTTCTGTTTCATTTGATTCTGTACTGTTCAGTTCTGATTCATTTGATTTTGTTCTCACATGTTTCAGTTGATTCTCTTATGTTCCGTTTCATTTGATTCTACTTTGTTCCTTTCTGATTCATTTGATTTTCTTCTGTTCTATTCTCCTCTGTTGTGTTCTGATTCATTTGATGCTGTTCTTTTTTGTGATTTGGTTCTGTCTAACTGAATTTTCTTTTTGTGTGATTCTCTTTTGTTCTGTTTCATTTGATTCTGTACTGTTTAGGTCTAATTCATGTGATTTTGTTCTCTTCTGTTTCAGTCGATTCTCTTATGTTCCGTTTCTTTTGATTCTCTGTTGTTCTATTCTGATTTGTTTGATTCTGTTCTTTTTTTGTTCGATTGATTTGATTCTGTTTATTTTAATTCTCCTGTGCTTTTCTGGTTCATTTGATTCTGTTTGGATCCATTTTAATTCTGTTCTGTCATTTAATTATGTTGTGTTTTGTTTCGTTCTGTTCTTTTCTGTTTAACTTGGTTTTATTCTGCCCTCATCTGTTCTGTTCTGATTCATTTGATTCTGTTCTGTTCTTATTTATTTGATTCTTTTCATTTTTGTATGATTTGATTATGTTTAATTTAATTATTTAATTCTTCTGTGCTCAGTTTCATGTGATTCTGTTTTGTTCCATTTACTTTAATTCTGTTCCGTTCTGATCCATTTTCGTTCTGATCCATTTTGTTCTCTCCTGTTTCAGTCGATTCTCTTATGTTCCGTTTCATTTGATTCTCCGTTGTTCTATTCTGATTCATTTGATTCTGTTCTTTTTGTTTGTTTGATTTGATTCTGTTTAATTTAATTCTGCTATGCTTTTTGTCCATTTGCTTTTTGTTTTATCTTTTTCATTCAATTCTCTTTTGTTCTGGTTCATTTGATTCTGCTGTATTCTGCTCTGATCTATTTGATTCTCATTTCTTCTGTTCTGTTTATTTGATTCTGTTCTTTTTTTGTGATTTGGTTCTGTCTAATTTCATTCTCTTGTGCCTTTTTTGATGTGATTCTCTTTTGTTGATTCATTTGATTCTGTACTGTTCAGTTCTGCTTTATTTCATTTTGTTCTTTTCTGTTTCGCTCGCTTCTCTTTTGTTCTGTTGATTCTCCCTTGTTCTATTCTGATTCATTTAATTCTGTTCTTTTTTTAGTTTGATTTGATATCTCTTTCTTTTGAATTCTCTTCTTGTCCGTTTCATTTGGTCTTGTTACTATGTGTCCTCTTCTATTCCGGTATCCTCTGTTTTCTTCTACATCATTCAATTCTGCTCTACTCCTCTCAGAAACAATACTTCCAGAATCATACACCTATGTTTTTGCTTATGCTTTCACGGTAAATAGATTGGGATCCATCATGCCTCTATCCATCCAACCAGCCTTCCATCCATTTATTTCCTCCTCCATCCTGAGCAAAGTACACACAATTGTACTCCACATGGGCAGTCAATCCGTTCAGTTCATGCTGGAGTCAATCTTAAAACCATCTCCCTCCCGTATACCTGCATCTCGGTGTTGACTGCCAGCCCACCTCACTGGACCCGCTCATTACAGAAGTATTCAATTTGCCATCAGTCCCAGCTCAGCACATTGTTTAGTTGGGTTTCAGTTGTGCCGTTCAGGCTCAGTCGGGTCTGAAAAGTGAAGTGGCATCTACACTGAGCGCTCAGCAGGTAAATGGATCTCTAAAAGCCCAGGTGTGAGGCAAATTAGCGGGAACGATTACCGGCTCATTCCCATCTCTCTGATGGATGAATCAACTTTCTTCTGCTGTCTGTCGGTGATGAGCGCTGATCACCACACACAGAGAGAGAAATGAGAGAACAGTAGCAGTGAAAGGAATAAAGACACAGATAAAAGAGATAAAGACCAGGAGAAAATAGTCTTTAGATTGAAAAAGGACACTGTTGTCCTGCGTTTTAGAAGCAGGCTAGCTGTCACTTGATGTCTTTCTGTGTGCAAAAAAGAGAAGACATTTCACTGTGCAAATGAAAACGGACATTTATTTTTTTTGTACTTGACAAAATAGACCGAGGTGACAAAACCCTGCTGACTTACGGTTATTTAGCCTGGATGGCAGGATTTCATTCCTGCCATTTCTTGAGCGATTTCTCTTGAGGTATAGCTACATTTTTTTCCTGGAAGTATGTGAAGCCATCACAGATGTTTCTGAGGAAGACCGCAGAGCATTTCATTTGTGCGGAGGAAATAGACCTGCAGCTGGGCCGTTTTGTGCCTCAGCATTATGTGTTGGATAAAAGCTCGATTTAACCAATCAATGGTTTCCTGACATCCTTAAATGCACAGCCCAGCTTGTTCTGTGTTCGCCGGCGGCCACTGCGCATGAAAACCGGTGCAGATGCCCTTTGTCCCGGCCGCTCTGTGAACACCCCCACACCGAGCCCCTCACGTCTGTGCGACTAACAGCAGGAGAGTCCTGTAGGTTTCGGCCTCCACAGGTTTGCTCATCTTCCATCTGTCAGGACACATGACTGTTTGAGGATGCAGTTGTGTTTGTCACTAGTTGCTCTTTCAACACACAGCCGAATCCTCTGAAATATCACATCTGTCTTTATTATAAGGCAGGAAACGTTGCCTGCGTTGCATTGGTCTCTCAAGTCCAATTTTCTTGCATTAAAATAGTTGAGAAGAGGTTTTTTTGTTTGTTTTTGTTTATGAAAGGAGTCTTTTGTGCCCATCAAGACTGCATTTATTTGATCAAAAACACAGTAAAAAAAACAACATTAAGTATTATTGCATTTTCAAATAACTTTTCCAAAAATATTTTTTTCATTTTAATATATTTAATATGTCATTTATTCCTGTGATTGCTAAACTCATAAATCATAAATCATTCTAACATGCTGATTTAAAGATATTTCTTATTATCATAAAGGTTGAAAACAGTTGTGCTGCTTAATATTCTGTGGAAACAGTTTTCAAAAATGTAGTTTTTCGGTGTTATTTAATGAAGAACAGCATTAATGTCAAATAGCAACATTTTAAATGTCTTTACTGTCACTTTTGATCAATTCTTTAGCATCCTTGTTGAATAATAGGGTGAACTCAGGTAAAGTGGGCCACTTTTTATGAAATGTTAGATACTTACATGTTTTTATCTTTTCTTTATTACCTTTTAATATTAATATTGATAAAAAATTAATTATACAATATATTAAAGATGTGACTATAACACAAGCAACAACAAATGGGCTAAAAATTGATAAGAGGAACATTTAAAATGGTACCCATATCTAAAACTGTTTTCTCCACAGAACTTCATGCATCGACTTCTTTGCTATTCTCTCTTTCATTTTTTCCATCTCTGACTTGAATTTACTGACTGGAGTCTCATTTTTCTAAAAAAGTAAGTTATACATGTCATCTATAAAATAATTAGTGAATGTCGATTTATGTAATTTGGGTATAATTACTGAAGGTTTAAGGTCGGCCCACTTTACTGAATCCCACTGACCCTCTTCATCTAACATATTCAGCCAAAATGAGCCAGCAATATTTAAACACTGTACAAGAAAACTTAACAAATAAAAATATAGATATATATTCTTTGCATTTTATTCCCTTTAGATGGTAGTATTGAATAAATCAGGAACTGTCACAATGATGTTTACATTTAGTGAGCATCCTTATAAGATAGAAATGAAAATCTTGTGTCGAAAAGTTTTCTACCTTTTACCATGACACAGTCCTCCTTTGAGATGTGGCCACACTTACCAGTGTCATGTTGCATCAACCAAAACAATTTTATCATTTAGAGAAATAGTGTCCCTTTAATTAAAAACCATTGTTATGCTCTAAAAGTGTAAACCTATTGAGCACAGTGCAATCAAGCCTAAACGGCCCACTTTACCTGAATTCACCCTATTATTATTTTCTTTTTAAAAATTGTACTGCCCCCAAACATTTGAACGGTAGTTTATGTAATACGCAAAGTCAGCCAGTTATTATCGCACAAAATGAGAGGTCCCTGTTTAGAAATGCACGTTTTGGTACCGTATCGTGTATCTGATGATAGGCTATTACATTTGTTTTTTTTTATTATTGCTATTGAATGATATTGGTTATTGAATGATGCCCATTGTCTCTGTTTTTGCATTTGTCATTATCTAATCTTAATGTAACATTAAACACTTAAGGTTTAATAACACTTAAATGTAAGCATTAGCATATCTTAAACAGAATACCCTTTTTTACACTGTACATTATAATGTTCTGACATCTAAATTGGATAACTTGTAGCATTTAAAGGGATAGTACACCCAAAAATGAAAATAAGCCCATTATTCACTTACCCTACAGGCATCCTATATGTATATGACTTCGTTCTTTCAGACAAATCCAATCTGAGTTATATAAAAAAGCTTTAGAATGGCAATAGGGAAGTGTTTCTCTTCATCAGTCCAAAACAAGTCCAATAAAGTGCATGCATCCTTAAAAAAAATGTGCCTCACACGGCTCCGGGGGGGGTGAATAAAGGCCTCCTGTAGCAAATCGATGCGTTTTTGTAAGAGAAATATCCATATCTAAAATGTAATAATCACTTTAATCTGGGCGTACACGGAAGCAGCTCCGGGCAGATGACGTAATATGTTGGCGTTCCACATGCGACGCTCAGAAGTGACGAGCGCGAACACAACGCTCAGAAGTGACGAACATGAGCGCGCCGTGGAGAAACCAAAACAAAAGAACGGTCACGAATTAGAAGTTCAAAACAAGGGTTTGTAAAGGGTCGGATCAGATCATTTTGATATAAACGTAGAGAAGGCCTGTTTTCCTTTGCTAAAGTCAGGAAACATTGCTTCCTTTGCTCCTGTAAACAAATGTTGGTTTTCATGAGACTCACCAGCACATGTGCAACGCTAACGTATTATGTCACCCACCCGGAGCGACTTCCGTGTACAACTGTTAGCGCAAACTAGATTAAAGTTATTAAGTTTTAGATATGAATATTTTTCATACAAAAAACGCATCAATTCACTACAGGAGGCTTTTATTCACCCCCTGAAGGCGTGTGAGGCACTTTTTATTATGGATGGATGCACTTTATTGGACTTGTTTTGGACTGATGAAGAGAAACATTTGGCATATTGCCATTCTAAAGCTTGGAAGTGGCAGGAAAGTGTTTAATATAACTCAGATTGGATTTGTCTGTAAAAAGAAAGTTATATACACCTAGGATGTCTGGAGTCTGAGTAAATAATGGGCTAATTTTCATTTTTAGGTAAACTATGCGTTTAAAACAACTGATTTTAGTTTTTAGTGATTTATTTTTAATCTATTTTGATAAAATTGTATTAAATCAATATCAGTATTGGCCAGAACTATAATATTGGTGCGTTCGTAGCTTTGTATTTCCATAATGACTGGCTGACTGTGCATTATTCCACTTGTTTTCTGGCCACTCACCTAGTAAATAAATAACTAGACATGAAATATTGATATTGCTTGCTGTATTTATATGAACTAATCTTGCAAATATTTATCCAACAAGTGTGAAAGACTTGATTTGCATCTCAGCCCGCGGGATGGAAACGAAATCTCACCTCGTTTTTGAAAGTGTGAAGGATGCGTTGTGAAAATTACAGCATTGGCTCATCCCAAATTTACATTTAAATTAGTCCAAAAATTTTGGTAGGTTTGATTGGAGGACGGCGAGCGGAATTGTCTCAAATAGTCTCTACGTTTCAGCGGTATGATTTATTGTGTATGACGGCTGTAATTTTGTCTGCCAAGAGACCCTGAGGCAGACAAAAAAAGAAGAAGAAGAGGAAAAAAATCATAATCAATTTCTTAAACTCTGAAACATTTTGAATTAAAAAGCAGTAATGGATGAGGGTTCGCGGGTGGTGGCAGTCAAATCAAAGTGCAATCCAAACACATGACATTTTGTTTTGATGTGTGATCAGAGGAGATGAGGGGCCTGGCCACCTCGGGACGCACGTCTGATTTCTGCCACTGTGTAATTTCACCGCTGCGCTCTCATCAATGCCGGATGATTATCGCAGAGCGAGCGTGTATGCGTGTGTGTCTGCGTGTTTATCCCTATATTATGTGTTGTTGATTGCGTTTTTAAAAGATGCATTCAGCAAGAAGGACGGCGTCAGGAAATGGATTCACGTGCTGCGTGTCCTCTCTTGGATGTCATTAATAAAGGCTCGTTAAAGACGGGGCATTTCATCCCTGCCTCCCGCTCTTTTTCTCTCTCTGACCGGAATGTCATCCGGGGCTAATTTACATACCTCCACCCCATTGGCTCTCTGAGTTTCCATTAAGTGGCCTCC
Organism: Labeo calbasu; assembly: GCA_019740295.1. NCBI lineage: Eukaryota > Metazoa > Chordata > Actinopteri > Cypriniformes > Cyprinidae > Labeo > Labeo calbasu. The sequence continues at coordinate 9,998 of JAHKKF010513144.1, forward strand.
CTAATTGAAGTGTGAATGACCAGTCTTAAATTACTTTAATTGGATGCTCAAAAAGGTAAAATTTCTCGGACGCAGGTATGTGCGTGCGGCGAGGGAGGGGGTCCGTGGCTGCGCCTGATAGAATGCTGTAATTATTTATGAAAACAGGAGTGTCTGCTGCTGCTGCTCCTGCATACGTGTAATGAAATGTCTATTATTTTGCCCTTGATTATTGCTCTTTTCCAGTGGGTTCGTGCTGTGTGTGTTTGGCTGTGTGATTGAGGGGAATTGCATGGGCGCCCGCTGGGGTTCCAGTGGGCTGGTCTGTCTACATGCTGCTGATTTGATTTCTCATATCTTTTCACTCTGTGGCGAACGCAGAAAATCACCGGCTTGGGTTTTATATCATTTGTGGTGTTACAGGTGTCATTTTGATCTCTGATTATTCCTATAAATGTGACGACATTGGCCTCACTAGATTAACTTTTTTTTTGCACCGTCAATACACACTGGATTTCCATTTCTCTTCACTGAGCCTAAGCAAATTCATGTTTTGATAGTGTAGCTCAATGGGTACTGTTGTGTGCCAGCAGCACTCAGATCATGAGTTCAAATGTATACATTAAATGCACTCTAAGCCGCTTTAGATAAAAGTATCTTTCAAATACACAAATGTATATCTTTCTCTCAGTTGAACAGGCAGAACCGTTCTCTGAAGAGGAAGAGTATGCTCTTTATGTCCCGCCTTGGTGCCGACGTCGTCGCTGAGATCGGTCTGGATGATGAGGATGATGAAGATCCACAGGAGGAGGAGTCAGTTGTCTGTAGCTCCTCCCACTGTCAGATTGTCATTACAGGTGGGTCAATGCGCCGTCCCACAATGTATTGTTTCATAAAATATTTTTATCACCTTATACTTTTTGCAGTTTAAAAGGTGAAGTGTATAATTTCTATGACACATGCAGTGAAAGAATTGCAGGTTTTTTTGTTCAAGTGGATTGACTGGGCCTGTCATAACAACATGAAATTGAGGCTTGACTACCTGTTTAGTCAAACAATGGCTGACAAACTTGTGTGAAAGCAGTCATTATTTAGTAGTGCAGAAATTAGACACCTTTGCCATTAAGTGTCTAGTTTTTAAGGCTATTAGGTAATATTTTATTCAGAATTGTGAATTCAGTTTTTATGTACTCATTCTCAAGTCATTCCAAACCCATATTTTTTTCTATCAAACAATGCAATTTTTATGGATTTATGTATTGGTTTGTTTGTTTGTTTTAAATTGAAAATATTTTTATATTTTTACGTACAACAACAGTTCAAAGTGATAGGCTTTGGAATTGTTATTTATTTCTTTATGGCAGTGACACTAAGTGCAAATAGCAATAGATGCTATTTACACTAACTGAAAATAGCAGTATTTTTAAGCGATATGCTATTTACACTAAGTGCAAATAGCTATAGATTCTATTTACACTGTTAAAATACCAGGATTTTCTGCTATTTATGCTACTTATTGCAAATAGTGACAGTTATCTGTACCTCAGTATTTTAGTACATTATAAAACAGTATGCAATAATAACGTATTGAGTGTAAATCTTAATTTTAGGTTTTTTTTTAATTATTCAATGGATGCCACTTTATTGAGACAACAAAGCCCTCGCTACATCTACCCTAACCCTACCCGATACTTTATTTTCAAATTTTTGATTATTTCCTTCATTTTTATTGAAAATAAATGCTTTTCTGATGTGATATAAAATTTGAAAAGGGAGAAAAAAGTTACGCCAAAAGGCGAACTCGGGTCGATCGTGTCAAAAGAAGTATATTGCGTGCTTTACCATCTGCGCCACTGGAGCTAACAATTCATAACCATCTTTTGTAATATTGACTAGCCCAAACAGATGTTGATGGGCGGAGTTAATGTAAATAGCCTCTGCCAACAAGGCGGGCTATTTGCACTTAGTGTAATAGACACTATGTTTATTTATTTATGTGTTTAAGATATTAAATATTGCTTTTTTCACACATTTTTAATTAATTTATTTATTTAAATATTAAATACATTTTTTTTAAAAGATCTTTATATTGAAACAACAGTTGAACGTCACCACAGGCTTTCAACAGGCTTTTTTAAGGCTTGGAAGGACTGAAAAGGACAGCAAAAAAAAACCAAAAAACATTAGTCCGTACAACGCATGCTTTATTCAAAGTCTTACATACCATAGCTTTTTTGTGAGAAACAAAAATGTAAGTCATTAATATTTTTCTCAATTTATGATGTTTGATTACGAAACATTTGAGAATACAAGCTGTATTTTATGTTTTTTAATTAATACTTTTCTTGTTTATTTGTGGTAGAGCTGAGGGATAAACTAGAGGTGATCCTGGCTGAGAAGAAACAGATTGCGATCGATCTTGAGACGACAAAAGAGCAGCTCTGCCAAACTAGACAAGAAGTGTGTGAGAAAAGCATTGAATCTTGGGTTTTACTGCATTAACTTATTACACATCTTTAACGAAGATCTACTGTGCATCATTTTAAAAAAGGCCTTCAGTACACACTCAACAAAATTGTTCTTTTTTTAATAGAAAGTAATACTCATGACAGAACTGAAAAAAACTGTTTTGATCCACCTTCTTTTTGCCTTACCATTAACCCTTGCCATGTTTCACAGTGGCTTTCACTCAGAATAAAGACAACCAAATAGAAAAGAGAGGGCTGTCTTTGCATCATGTTGTTCAGTGTTTCAGATGAACCAGTTTAATACCAAAATAAATTAAACCCTCGTTCTTCCTTTCTTCCAAAGCTCCTGAAAGAGAAACATGATAATACTGTTTTAATAGCTGAAACATTTCAACAAAAGAAGCTCTTGGGAAAATACAACAGAGGTCAGTTGTGCTCCTGTTCTCTACTGTATCCCCTTACATCAACCTCTCTCTCTCTCTACTGCTTTCCAGTCCAGTCTTTTGTTGATCCTAACCACTGTATGCACACTGTGGTACATCTTCATTGATCCATTCAAATCCTATACTGTGTGTCAAGTAGTCTTACAGTGTGTTATGCAAATCTGAGTGATTTCTGACACCTTTTGATCATAACCTCATAACAGATCATGCAGATATCACAAAAATTAAATGCATCATTTTTCACAGATTGTTTGCAATATAGCACTATAGAAATAAAAGTAAGCAAGAATGCTGACGTCTCTGTGTGGGTAGTTTCTCAGTATGCTCTAGATGAGTTTGAGACCTTGCAGGAGGATCTAAATCTTGAGAGGGACCTGCGTTCTGAAGCAGAAAAGTTTGCACACAAGGTAAAAGCGCAGTTTGATTTGATTTCATAATCTTTTATTGAAATGTCATTCTATTTATGGATTCCTGGAATGTGTGTTTACCTTTCTTTGGTTGAATGAAGATGCTAGTGGAGCAGAAGAAGCTGAAAAGGCAAAGCCAGATGTTGATCCAGAGTGTGTCCCCAACAGAAGCTCTGCAGAAAGCTCTGGCAGAGATCAACACACTGACACACACTTTAGAGACACAGAGACTGGAGCATCAACAGCAGGTAATACACACATTAATCCTCACAATGTCCTTCAGGTCACAATGTCCTGAGAGGGTGCAGACAGAATATCATTAAAATAATAACAGACAAACCAATCAAATCAACCATACTAACCCCTCCCAGTGTCACACCAAAACACATACACATGCAGTTCAGTACTTGTCTTTCTAAAAGAAGAAAAAATGAGTATTCTGCATTTAAACAATTATTAAAGGATCAAGGGAGTTGAGCGGGACTCACTTTGTGGTATTTGTCTGACACCACTATAGATTTTAGTCAGAGTATATGACATATTTAATATGACAAGAGCAATAATGATGCTGTGAGGGAAGTACAGTCACTATGTTGTACTGCCTTAAAGGAGAAGTCCACTTCCAGAACAGCAATTTACAAATAATTTACTCACCCCCTTGTCATCCAAGATGTTCATGTCTTTCTGTCTTCAGTCGTAAA
>JAHKKF010513145.1:0-10014 GCA_019740295.1 Labeo calbasu
TTGTGAGATTCAGATACAATGGACATGAGATTAGTTATTAAAAAAAGTTTTGCTGTAAAAAGCAATGTTTTTCCTTTCTATTTTGTTGGAGAACAGTAAAATTATTTAGTCACATTAGTCTTAAATTGCTCTATATAATGATGCAAATAAAAATTCAGTTTCACTGAAATCTCTGATTATGTGTGTTTTTATTGACATCCATGCTTGTAATGTTCAGCAATAGATTTTATTTGTGATGATCCTGTAGTTCAGTCTGTTGACACACACTGAAATGTGCTTAATGTGCCAATTTACAGAAGATCTCAGACATCATCATAATGAATGAGGTGAAAACAGAGGACTATTGGCTTTTCAGCAGTTTAGTTAAATGCCATATATCGTAGCATCAAAATAAAAATTCAAAAGCAGGATATCATAATGCATTAATGGGCTGGAAGCGGTTGTTACCACAATACTATGACCAGGGCACTCTGGGTTAACTAAGAGTTACGCTTAATCAGGAAACATTCTGACCTAACAGACTATATGTGACCGTGGACCACAAAACCAGTCTTATGTTGCACAAGTACATTTGTAGCAATAGCCAAAAATACATCGGATAGGTCAAATTTATCGATTTTTCTTTTATGCCAAAAATCATTAGGATAATAAGTAAAGATCATGTTCCATGAAGACATTTTGTAAATTTCCTATCATAAATATATATAAAAATTAATTTTCGATTAGTAATATGCATTGCTATGAACTTAATTTGGACAACTTTAAAGGCGATTTTCTCAGTATTTTGATTTTTTGCATCCTCAGATTCCACATTTTCAAATAGTTGTATCTCGGGCAAATAACGGAACGAAAAGCCTATTTATTCAGCTTTCAGATTATGTATAAACCTCAATTTCGAAAATTTTACACTTATGACTGGTTTTGTGGCCCAGGGTCACGTATGTAATATATATGTCTGTATTACCAGCTTATTCCATTAGATGGCAGCAATACACTGAAGAGTTTGCCATAAAAATCCAAAGGAACAAATGGAGCATGCATTGAAGAGAGTAGCGTGTAAGACGAGTACTGGATATTTTAACCGACTTTAAGCTAAAAGTGATCGATCATAAATGAAGGTCAGTTCGCTGGATGTCGTATATTTTCAGTCTGCATGTGAGAGATGTTCACTGTTTACAGAGTTCACGTGTTTTGATTTATTATTATTTAGAGCATAGTATTTTGGCAGAGTGTGGGTGTGAGCACTTCTGTGTGATTAAGACAATTTCTTGACTTCGTAGTTTTATAAAAAGTGTAAAAATCCATTTTGCGTTAATGTGTGTTTTGTATGTACTTTTAACATGCTACGCAACTGAATAGAGTAATTCATTTCGATCAGCACTCGATCTGTTCATGTTTTTCAGTGTATATCTAAAAATAAGTTTTTATAATTTTTCCTCGGTTAGCACACTGGTGAATATTCACATCACCCTATAAGAGAAGGACAAACTCCAGCAGCTGAAATCTGTGTGAATGTTAAAGATGGAGTTTATTAAAGAGGAGATTGAAGACATTGATGATCCAGAACCATCCAGAATAAAACACAAAGATGCTGCGGAACAAACAGGTTGGTATACATTTTTGATTCCCTATCGTTGACAGCTGAGAAGCATTAATGTATCATGTTTTGCTTACTTTAGAATGGATTGAAGTAAAACAGCAAAGACATGAGATGAATGAAGTGAAGGAGGAATGTCATACCCTCAAAACACGAAGAAAAAAAGCCAAAAAGCTGCACACCTGCACACAGTGTGAAAAAAGTTTTACTTGCACATCTAGTCTCCGTAAACATCTGCGCTGGCACTCTGGTGAAAAGCCGTTTAGCTGTAATCAGTGTGATAAAGAATTTCATGGATCAGTAAATCTAAAAATTCATATGAAAGTTCATTCAGATGAGAAGCCTCATATGTGTTCTTTCTGTGGAAAGGTTTTTTCAAGGATGGACAACTGTAGGAGGCATCTGAAAACGCATAGTGATGTGAAGGATCATGTGTGTTACAAGTGTGGAAACGGCTTTGCTACACCTAGTGAGTTAAAACGGCACCAAGAAGTTCATACTGGAGAAAAACCTTACAAGTGCTCATTTTGTGACAAGCGTTTTACACGGTCTGAATATATGAAATCACATGAGCGAGCTCATACTGGAGAGATGCCGTACTACTGTACTCAGTGCGAAAAGAGTTTCAACACTGCACCATGTCTCAAAAAACATCTGAAGATTCACTCTGGAGAAATGTCGTTTAGCTGTGATCAGTGTGGTAAAAAATTTCATGCATCAGGAAATCTAAAAGTTCACATGAAAGTTCATTTAGATGCAAAGCCTCATGTGTGTTCTTACTGTGGAAAGTGTTTTTCAAGACTTGACAATTGTAGAAAGCATTTGAGAACACATGATGTGAAAAATCATGTGTGTTGTGAGTGTGAGAAGAGCTTTACTACAGCTGACTCTCTGAAACAGCACCAAATGATTCATGCTGGCCTTCATCAAGCTCACTTGTGAAAAATCACTGAAAGTGAGCAACGTTTGTTTCCATGCCAAATACAAGTAAACTGTGTAAAATATGCACAATATATTTTCTTCTGAAAACACTGTATCATCTTAGTTAATTGAGTTTGTTCATGATTTGTTTTTTTTGTTGTTGAACTAGAAAGCAACTCTTACAGTGTGAATTAAGTAAATTTTGTGTTTTTTTGCTAAATCTGCCAGTCCAGCGTGAATTAGATGTGTTTAAGTTATTTATTTTCCATTAATTGTACTATAACAGAAACAACGTCTTGTGTTGGCCAGTCTATTTAATAAACACAGAGAATAAGTTTGGTTTTGATTGCTAAGGAGCAATAAAATATTGTTTTGAGTTGACGTTATCAAGTGTTTTCTCAGTGTTTAATTTGTCATTAATCAAAGCAAAGATGAACAAAATATTTGTAGCAGCTGCAAGAATGTAGAAGTCATTTGTAAATAAGTGTTGTGTAGGCGATCACTGTGATCTGACACGACCAATGAAATCTTTAGAATCTGTGGTGGGCGGGGTTTATGCTTTAACTGGGTTAAAAAGCTGAGGAATATTCACATCATCCTACATTACAGGAACAGAAATTGAAGAGGAGACTGAAGACATGAGTGATCCAGAACCATCCAGAATAAAACATGAAGATATTGAGGAACAATTAGGTTGGTGTCCATTCTTGGCTTTTCATCGTTGACGGTTGAGAAACATTAAAGCTGCTGTTTAAAAGATTTAGTGACTGTAAAATAATGAGCAACAGGAATGATAAATTATATCCTTATTTTAATTTCATTAACAAGGAATGACTAATGAACTAATGACTGATCCCTGATACTCAGATAAATATGACCTCATTTGATTTCTGGTGTTAAATCAGGTTCACTGATTTTAACCACATCATTTGTTTATTTCAGACTGGATTGAAGTGAAACAGCAAAGATGTAAGATGAATGAAGTAGAGGAGGAACATTGTAAAATCAAAACTTCAAGAAACAAAGCCAAACGGCCAAACACCTGCACACAGTGTAGAAAGATTTTCAGATATAAAGGACAACTTAAAAGACACATGAGAATCCACACTGGAGAGAAACCGTACACATGCCCTCAGTGTGGAAAGAGTTATACTGATGCATCAGGTCTCCGTTATCATCTGCACATTCATTCTGGAGAAAAGCCATTTAGCTGTGATCAGTGTGGTAAAAAGTTTATTTCATCATCAAGTCTAAAAATCCACCTGACAGTTCATTCAGATGAGAAGCCTCATTTGTGTTCTTACTGTGGGAAGAGTTTTTCAAGCCTGGGTGTTTATAAACAGCACCAGAAAACACATAAAGAAGTGAGAGATTACATGTGTTTTGAGTGTGGGAAAAGCTATACTAGACCTGTCTATCTGAAACAGCACCAAAGAATTCATACTGGAGAAAAACCTTACAAGTGCTCATATTGTGACAAAAGTTTCACTGAGTCTGGAAGCCTGAAAAAGCATGAGCGACTTCATACTGGAGAGAAGCCGTACCACTGTATTCAGTGTGGAAAGAGTTTTGCTGATGCATCAGGTCTTAGTTATCATCTGCGCATGCACTCTGGAGAAAAACCATTTAGTTGTGCTCAGTGTGATAAAAAGTTTATTTCATCATCACATTTAAAAAACCACATGATAGCTCATTCAGATGAGAAGCCTCATGTGTGCTCTTACTGTGGAAAGAGTTTTTCAAGGCTTCCTCACTGTAAAGAGCACCAGAAAACACATAATGAAGTGAAAGATCATGTGTGTTGTGAGTGTGGGAAGAGCTTTATTACAGCTAGTCAACTAAAACGGCACAGAAGAATTCATTCTGGAGAAAAACCTTACAAGTGCTCATATTGTGACAAGAGTTTTGCTTTGTCTGGAAACCTGAAATCACATGAGCGAGTTCATACTGGAGTGAAGCCGTACCACTGTACTCGGTGTGGAAAGAGTTTCACTCAGTCATCATCTCTAGCGACTCATATTAAAAAGCATTGTTCTGTGTCAGAGTGAGCAAATGTTTTCTGCAGATCCAATATTTCAAGTCAACCATGTGACATTCAGATACAGTAAATATGAGACTAGCTGTTTTACTGTGAAATACCACAAGATTTGTGGGGGTGTTTTTTAAAGTCTCTTCGAATGATTCAGTGCCTCCTCAATTAGTTTGTGACCTTTTTGTAACAAAACATTTTTCTAAGATAATCATTTCTCTGCAACATAAATGTTGCATAGGCTCTGTATAATGCATTTGATGTGTGATTTTCTTATTGATGTGTTAGTCCATTATAGAATTTAGTTGTTCAGTAATAGATTTTATTTGTGATGATTCTGTAGTTTGTCTCAGTTTGTTGACACACAATGAAATGTGATTAATGTGCCAATTTACAGAAGATCTCAGACATCATCATAATGAATGAGGTGAAAACAGGGAATTATTGGCTTTTCAGCAGCCCAATGACTATTGTCTTGTTGTCCAGAGAGATTATTCAGTGTAAATGATATGAACATCATATTGTGACAGGGATGTTAGTGAAATGATTGGTGTTTGTATTGTCATGGTTATTTGCTTTGACAGAAAGCAGCAAGATGCATTATCAACTTATTTAGTTAAATTCAACATTTTCCTCATAGGGACACATTGTGATCTCCAAAAGAGAACTTTGTGAAGAATCAGAATCATACTGATATATCTTTAATTCTTCTTCAGTCACAGGCACTCAGACAGGTATGTTCAATGCAATTGTTTTGATAAAGAGAGAAACAATATATATATTTCTAGTTTCAACATTCATCTTCTTCAGGCAATCCTCTTTAAAATAAAAAAGTTGTCAGTTATTAAAAGTGACCCACATTTGGTTATGAACACTGAAAATGTAACAATTTCTGAACAATATTTCTCTGGAATCAAACCATATATGGTCTTAAAAATGAGAATACTGAAAAAAATGTTTGTTAAGAACCATTAATAAGAATCATTAACCACCTAAAAGGTAATAATTGTTGAGATTCAAAAGTTCTTTTTCCCACTCTTGAACTGTCACAATGCAACAAGAATGGCCTAAGACTACAAAACTGGGGATTACTTAGTAAATATTCATCCATGAGAGTAAATATTATGTCTTTCTCACTACTTATATGTGTTTTTTCAAAAAAAAAAAAAAAACTTCACTTGGGGAACTTTCTGAAATGTGGTTGTTTTGACAAAACAATCTGAATTATGTGTTTCTATGGCAACACTATCAACGCCAAAGCCCTCACGTGCTCCTGAACTCCTGATTACAACTTGTAAACTCGGAATGTTCTGAGAGTTACAACTTGGATCAGTGACAGCTGTAGCACGTGACCGCCGTCAGGTTCATTTTAGCGCTACTTAGAAGCTAACATAAAAAGCTTTGAGTAAAATGTCACGTGAAAATGTCATCTTGGAATTACGGTAATTACGACATGGTATGAAGGCAGCATGAGGTCACAGATTTGTACTGGATTTGTTTCAGTGTTATGTAGGCGATCACTGTGATTGACACGACCAATGAAATCATTGGAATCTGTGGTGGGCGGGGTTTGTGCTTTAACTGGGTTAAAAAGGTGATAAATATTCACATCATCCTACATTACAGATACAAACTGCAGGTGCAACAACTGAAATTTGTGACATACTGTGGTAAAGATGGAGTTTATTAAAAAGGAGATTGATGACATGAGTGATCCAGAACCATCCAGAATAAAACATGAAGATACTGAGGAACAAACAGGTTGGTGTACATCTATGACTATTGTTGACTGCTGAGAAACAACAAAGCTGTTTTTAAAAAAAATAAAATAATGAGCAATAGGAATGATAAATTATTATCTAAATAATCATATCCACATATTTGATATCATTAATAATGAATGACAGAACTAACCATCAAAGATCTGATATGATACTTACAGATAAATATGTGACCTCAATTGGGTTTTGATATTAAATCAGGTTCACTGATTTTAATTGCATCATTTGTTTATTTTAGACTGGATTGGAGTAAAACAGTAAAGCCATGGGGTGAATGAAGTGGAGGAGAAACACTGTAAAATCAAAACTGTAAAAGCCAAACAGCTACACACCTGCACACAGTGTGGAAAGAGTTTCAGAAACAAAGGAAACCTTAAAGAACACATGAGAATCCACACTAGAGAGAAACCATACACACGCCCCCAGTGTGGAGTTTTACTAATTCATCAGGTCTCAGTTATCATCTGCACATTCACTCTGGAGAAAAGCCATTTAGCTGTGATCAGTGTGGGAAAAAGTTTGTTTCATCATCACATCTAAAAACACACCTGACAGTTCATTCAGATGAGAAGCCTCATGTGTGTTCTTACTGTGGAAAGAGTTTTTCAAGGCTGGCTCACTGTAAAGAGCACCAGAAAATACATAATGAAGTGAAAGATCATGTATGTTGTGAGTGTGGGAAGAGCTTTACTAGAGCTTACTGTCTGAAAGAGCACCAAAAAATTCATACTGGAGAAAAACCTTACAAGTGCTCATATTGTAACAAGAGGTTTAGCTACTTTGGAGACCAGAAAAGGCACGAGCGAGTTCATACTGGAGTGAAGCCGTACCACTGTACTCAGTGTGGAAAGAGTTTCACTCAGTCATCAACTCTAGCGACTCATATTAAAAAGCATTGTTCTGTGTCAGAGTGAGCAAATGATTTCTACAGATTCAATTTTTCAAGTCAACAATGTGAGATGCAGTAAAAGTAAATAAAATAGTTTAGCTCTGAAATGCCATAAGATTTGTGGAGATGCTTTTTTCTGTTTTGTTGGAGAACAGAAAAAGTTTTTAGTCACTTTAGTCTTACGTTAATGTTTCTTATTCTTTGATCGATTGACAAAAAAACACCCAAATTAAACTGGAAAAATATGTGACAAAACCCAACGACCAGTCATTTGTCAGTTTATGAAACAATTCTCTCAATAAGTTTCTGACATTTTTTTGTTACATTGTTATAAGATATTTATTTGTAAATGCAATACTATGCAATCTAAAAGTTGCGTAGTCTATATAGTGGTGCAAATAAAATTTCCATTTTACTGACATCTAATTTTGTGTGATTTGATTGATGTGTTAGTCCAATAGTGTATGCTAGTAATGTTCAGTAATAGATTTTATTTGCAGTGATCCTGTAGTTTGTCTCAGTCTGTTGACACATAATGAAATCTGCTTAATGTGCCAATTTACAGAAGATCTCAGACATCATCATAATGAATGAGGTGAAAACAGGAAACTATTGGCTTTTCAGCAGCTCAGTTAATAATAGTCTTGTTGTCAGGAGAGATTATTTAGTGTAGATTGCGTGAAAATTATGTAAAATATGCATGCATGCCTATGGAAAATCCTCATAAAACATGAAAAACCTCCGTGTTACCAGTAATTTCCAGCAGGTGTCAGCAATACACTAAAGCGTTTTCGAGTTTGCCATTCAAATACAAAAGAGCAAAAAGACGACGAGCATAAAAAAATAGCGCTGGAGTCGAGCTGAGTGTAATATTTTCATCGGATGTAGTATATTTACATTCTGCATGTTCCAGGTTTACAGAGTTTGTCTTCATCCATCTTTTCATGGCTTCACAGTTCAACAATAAAGGTTGGGATTATTTACATCAGAAACTCCAGATGTAGCAGCTGAAATCTGACAAAAACGGTGGTTAATATTGATTTATTAAATAGGAGATTGACGACATGATTAATTCAGAACCATCCAGAATGAATCATGAGGTTTTATTTATAACAGCAAATATGCTTACCTATTTTTAATGTCCTAGAATATATATTTATTCTGTATTCTGACTCATAAGATTAATTTAAATTGTCATATTGATTGTTTGCTGCTCCAGTGTTTAATGGTGCAAACGGGTATTTATATACATTTATACATTTATATTTTGTGTTCTTTCCAGGTTTTGCATGCTTGTTTTAGTTTTTGTCTTCATATTTGATTGGGTTTTCAACCAATATATGAATAAAATTCTATATAATAGTTGTTAAACAAAATAAAATAAATACAAACAAAAAGCTAAAGCAGAAATATTGTTATAATTACAAAACTATCAATTCAGTGACTATGTTTAATGTTTTGCTCAGCAGATTTGGTCAACACACAGCGATTGCAATTCACACAATTATCCAGAACCGTGAACATCCACGAAGACACTAAGGAACAAAGAGGTTGGTGTCCATTCTTGATTTTGATTTACAACTGAAGAACATTAAGGCAACAAAGGAGCAGTGAAATTAAATCTAATGAAAAATGTATCCAGCAAAGTAAACCAAAAGATTGAAGGGTGATTCTGACAAAACTGTATTTTCTGCAAGCTTATTTTAAGATAAATTTAGATCTCTTTAGAAAAAGGACACTTAGACACATCCAAAAGCAGACCAAAGAGCCAAATGATATAAGAAGTATATAATTGGTACATTTGTGCACACCAAAGAACAAAAAAAGAAAATACTGACAATTTTTTTGTAGAATTCATAGTATATATATGGTGTGTTTGTGTGTACTGCCATTCACTATGACCAAATGTCAACACAAGTGTAGTAATTCCAGTAAATTTTGGCCTTGTGCAGAATTTTTTTAAGCTTATAAATCAGTGGTTCTCAAACTTTTTTTTCCAGTGGGTCGCATTATGGTCCAACTGCAAGTCTCGTGGGCCACATATCATTTACACATTATATCATCAATACAAACCAATCAGATTTATAATATTATAAATATTATATCTAAACAATTGCATGTATTTATATAAAAAAGCATTGGTGTAGTGGTGCCTGAAGAAGAGGGTATATGCATAATTTATCCCCCGGAATAAATTATTCACTGGTTTAAGAAATTTCTTATTGTAAAAACCTGCTTCTTTTCATTTTAAGGTATTGTTTACAAAAATATTTAATATAAAAACATTATAGTTTATATTAATTTAGTTTTTTTTTAATTAATGTAAAAACAAAAATGAATAGTTAAACTGTAAGTTATTTTGTAATATGTTGTATAAATCATACAAAATGTTTGGAATATCTAAAAATGGCTGTTGTTTTGTGGGTGTTTTTAAGGGTAAGTTTGGGGTAAGGGGATAGAAGATACAGTTTGTACAGCAGAAATACTATTACGCCTATGAAATGTCACCATAATGACAATGTATGCCTGTGTATTAACAACAGTTGCCAATAGGTGGGTGCAATACAACAAACAGAAGTCAAATTTAAACATGCACAGAAGAGAGATGACTGCCGAATATTTTAACTTACTTTAAAGGAGAAGTCCACTTCCAGAACAAAAATGTATAGATAATGTACTCACCCCCTTGTCATCCAAGATCCAAGTTCATGTCTTTCTTTTTTCAGCGGTAAAGAAATTATATTTTTTGAGGGAAACATTTCAGGATTTTTCTCCATATAATGGACTGATATGGTGC
>JAHKKF010513146.1:0-14581 GCA_019740295.1 Labeo calbasu
AGACCAGAATGTCATGGGAACTTGGGTTGGGATCTTTTAAATAACGGCAGAACGTCTGGAAACATTGGGCATTTTGAATGGCCAAGGACCAACCAAGAGGCCATATGACTGACAGGTAAAGCAACCAATAATGTTTTGTTTTGTGACACGTTAACTTTAGGGGCGTGGACGTATTTTAAAAATGTATGCTGCAAACTTTACATATTTCACTTACTTTTGAAAATCCAGCATTTAGTTGATCCTGATAAGCGACTCCTTGTCACAGTTGTAAACACAACAACTTCCTACGTTTATTAGGAGGTTTGGCATCACGGCATCTTTGTTTCCAGGCAGAATGTTAAAAAAAATGCAGCAGACACGTTTCCAGGAAATCCTGTATAATTCAACCAATTCAAAACTTCTGAAGTGTATCCAAGTTTATTTTTTTGGTCATTTATGCATTTTTTGTAGATAGGGCAGTGGAGATATGACAGGAAGCACGTGGGGGATGGGATTGGGAAAGGTCCACGAGGCCAATAACAAACAACCTAGCATCTGCATTGAAATATAAAAATATTAAAGGGTTTGTTCACCTAAAAATTTAAATTGTGTTATTAATTACTCACTCTCATGTCGTTCCAAACCCATATGACCTACGTTCATCTTCAGAACATGAACTAGGATATTTTAGACGAGATCCGAGAGCTTTGCGCCTTATTTACAAGCAGAGGAGGCCACATGCATGCATCATTATACTTTAAATTGTTGAATAAAGTTTTTATTGTTTTTATTTTTGTTGTCTTTGCAGACAAAAAGTATTCTCGTCGCTTCATAAAATTAGATTAAACCTCTGATGGACTATTTTAACAATGTCCTTACTACCTTTCTGGGCCTTGAAGGTGTTGGCTGTGTTGCTGTCTATGCAGGGTCAGAGAGCTCTTGAATTTCATCAAACATATCTTAATTTGTGTTCTGAAGATAAATAAACGTCTTACGGGTTTGGAACGACATGACGGTGAGTAATTAAATTATTGTTCTACTGACAACCATACCTACGGTTGAACGTCTAAAAGTTCAGATTTAATTTTTTTGTCAGTTGGACAATAAAACAGAGGGCAAACTGTCCACAGACATACACCAACTGGGTGGTGACTCTTCACACATGGCGTTCCCAGCCATTCCTAGGTTCCAAGACTATTAGAGTTATGGGAAATCGTGGAAACGTTTTGTTTGCACTACACATCAAAAATCTTTCAGTGATGATGAACATCTCTGAAAATGACTGTGTACTTTCCCTAAATTGGGCGTTGCGAGAGTTCAAAAGAGGTTACGTTTAATTCCTAATGCTCTGCCAGATCCTTTTGTTGATCTTTTTGATTCGATTCTTTCACTCTCTCTTTCATTATCATCGTCGATGTTGATCTTTCCATGACTCCATGCTCCATGTTTCACTGCAGCGAGTGTGTCTTGGAAGCGTCGCCCCGGTTTCATGTTCAAAGTCCTCCATTGCTCATATTCACAGTGTTGAAGGAGCCGTGTTGGCCGTAGATGAACGACCGGTGATCATCTGCTATGCGTATTACGGCCTTTGAGGTATGTCGATTTTGCACACATAAAACACATGAAAGAATGTAGACTGACTAACCTGCTTTCATACAATCCAAGAAGTCCCAGAATTAATATCTCAAAGGGGCCTTTCATAAAGGACGCATTTGTGCTTGTTTTAATTGTTGTTCTACTCTATAGAAATGCTGTGCACTGCAAAACATGACAAATGTGTTTGCATTAAAATTTTATTTAATTATCAATATTTTAATTATATCAGTCTATGTAATTTGGTCATTACATTTGCATTAAAGTGTTGTATTGATATTTTTGTCCTCATGTTGGACGCCACTTCTGTCACGGAAATCACACGGTTT
This sequence comes from Labeo calbasu, assembly GCA_019740295.1. Taxonomy (NCBI): domain Eukaryota; kingdom Metazoa; phylum Chordata; class Actinopteri; order Cypriniformes; family Cyprinidae; genus Labeo; species Labeo calbasu. The sequence continues at coordinate 1,902 of JAHKKF010513146.1, forward strand.
CTTTTTTCAGCGTATTCATTTTTGTTATTCATGTGAATAAAAAAAAACACAAGCTGAAATGCCACGTATTTTACACATGAAAAACGCTACAATTTAGACACACTTCAAGTTTGGCCCACCGAGTAGAGGGTTTCATTGGTAAAATTTCCATTTGTAAGAATAGCAAGAGTGCGATAAAAGATCGGGTGACTCGCGGCGGGAAATAAACCGGAAAATGAGCTTGGATTGTTGAGTGGATGAGAGCAAACAATCATTTTCTCCATTAGCCTTTGAAACCAGTTGAGAAGAGAACAATGTTTTCAGCTGGGCTTTATGGAGATTTTTTCTGAGGTACAGTGTTTCAAAGCCAACGCTTTTGGAAAGTGCGGCGGGAGACAAACAAACATTCGTTCAAAAGACCTTGAATCAGGCTTTATTTTCCAGGAATTTAATCAAGTGATTATCTTCAGCGAAAAGGAAAGAACATCAATCCCAACAATGAATATTTTTTTTTGCTTGTTTTTGTCTTTTTTAATAAAGTTTGAAGAATAAGGTTGTTGCTTTGTTTGGCTGATAGACCCTCGAGTAATCACTTTGACCTGGGATTGAAATGTTTTGTTCACTCCCCTCCGTGTAAACCTACAACACTAAACAGACATTTTGGACGAATACTGTTTGTGACGGCTCTCAAACTCACTGCCAGCTGCCGCTTCTTAATATCTGCCAGGTTCCGTCCAAAGAGAAACCGTACGAATCATTGTTTGATTAACTTATAATAGTTTAAGTTTGGTTTGTTTATTTTTTTAACCCCTGCCTCCGCTCGTCGTGACGCATAACGCCGCAGGCGCCGGATTCAACCACAGCGTATGTTCATGCGACTTTAATTCTTCTCTATTCCTCTAATCATTCCCATAATCACTCATTTATAACTTACAGATTGGCAGTGTTGTCCACTCCCACACAAGGGAGGCAGAGAAATCTTTTAGGATCTTGTGTGCTTGGAAGCTCCCATAAGATTTAGAACTGACTGTACTTGCTGTTTGCCATGACATTTTGCAATACAAGAGTTCCCACATCTTTTCAAGAATGACTTTTGCAGTTGTTCAGGATTATGGGACAAAAGTCGCCAACTTATAATTATAAGGTTCTGTCTGCATTATGAGCAGTTTTGAAATACTGAACTTTAAAGTTTTTGCATTCCACAAGCCCTGTACACAGAATTGCTTTATAAATGTTTTATAGATATAAGTCCAAAAATGTTCTTTTGTCACAGTTATGAACTCTTTTGTCGTGTTTTGTTTTACATAGGTTCTGTCTTTTGTATTGGCTTAGTCCTTTGTGTTGGTTTCTTCCAGTTCCTGTTTGTCCTTATTTGGTTATGTTCCTGTTCTTTTTAGTTCATTATTAGTTAACTCCCATCACCTGTTTTGCCCTCATCAGCTACCCTATTTTAAGTCTCCTTTCTGTTCAGCTTACTGTCGGTTATTGTTTAGAGTCGCGTGTGTTTCTGTTGCCTTGAATTGTTATTCTTCATGTATTGTGTGATTTATAATTAAAGCCTTTTGTGGATTACCTTCGTCTTCATCGCTTTCCTTGGACTACACATGACAAAGAACATGTGAATAACTAAACTGTTCCCGAGTGAAAAATAAATATACAAAAATGTATTTAAAATACATTTATTTCATGGCAAGTATACTATGAATATATGTACATATTATGTACTTAATAAAAAAAATCCTGCTGTTGTACTTTTAGTATACTAAACTGATATATCTAAAGTCTGCTAAATTGAAACATCTAATTTTGTACTTAAATTGTGCTGAAGTCCAACTAAATATATAGTTAAGTATATCTGATTGTGCTAAAGTGGAACTATTGCAAGTATACTTTAGGTACATTTTAAATATTTTACATTTAAAGACTTTTACTTAAAGATCCTACAATCCTCCATTTTAGGCTTAATATTAATTTTCTTTTTTTTTTCTTTTTTGAAATTAGGCTCATTGTCCAACTCCCCTACAGTTAAACAGCTGAGTTTTACCGTTTTCGAATCCATTCAGCCGATCTCTGGGTCTGGCGGTAGCACTTTTAGCATAGATCATTGAATCCGATTACACCGTTAGCATCTCGCTCAAAAATGACCAAAGAGTTTTGATATATTTCCTATTTAAAACTTGACTCTTCTGTAGTTACACTGTGTACAAAGATGGACGAAAAATGAAATTTTGTGATTTTCTAGGTCGATATGGCTAGGAATTACACTCATTTCGTGTAATAGTCTAATCTGACAAAAACAGAAACCAAAAACACAAAAATTAAAAACAAAACAGAAAAACATTTGTTTAACATAAAAGGGGGAAAAAAACAAAAAACAAATCAAAACAAAACAAAACAAAACCATTTGTTTAACAATTAGAGCAAGTTATGTCTGTTTTTTTTTTTTTTTTCTTTTATGAAATGTCTTAATTTCTTTCAGTAAAACTTTACAGGTCTCATTTGTTGACTTGGTAAATCAATTGACTAATATGAATTAATAAGCAGTTTAGTTATACAGCATTTATTAACCTTTGTAATGTAGGTTAACAACGTTTAAATTAGTTCACAGATTACAATACACTCAAATGTTAACACTACAATAAGGTTCATTAGGTAACATTAGTTAACTACATTATTTTAACAAGAACTAAGAATAACATTACTTTTAAAGCATTTATTAATCTTAGTTAATGTTAATTACAGCATTTACTAATGCATTATTAAAATCACAGGTTGTGTTTGTTAATACATTAACTAATGTTAACAAATGACACCTTATTGCAAAGTGTTACTACTAAAATAAATAAATGCTGTAAAAGTATTGTTAGTTCATGTCAACTAATATAGTTCACTAATGTTAACAGATGAAACCTTATTTTACAGTATTACTTCTTTTATTTTCTTTTTCTTTTTGGTTCAGTGAAATACAGTATCCAGTATTCAGGAGAAAGTCACTGAAAGTCCTGTTTCAAAGACTATACGTCACATTATGGAAAAATGTCTTGTAAACAGCTTAATGTGAAATAGCGTTACCTTATATTTATGTAATTTTAAAAAAGTCCCTTTAATTAGTTTTAGTGTAGTTAGTGTTTGTTAGTAGTTTGCAGAGTAACTAATGATATTTCAGTCTTGACTGTAGCTGTAACTGCTTTCGTTTTTCCATAGCTTTTAGTTTAAGAAGTTACCATTTCAAAGTAGCTTCCCCAACCCTGTTTTGCAGTAATTACAGACTAAATTAGCTTTGCCCCAAAACATGCAAATAGGTTATTGTGCAATGTGTAAAATGTCAAACTTGTTGCCATACCAGAAAAACAGACTCTGTAAACTGCTGTCATGCCAGCGGCATTAACTATAGCATTAACAAACTATAGCATTTCGGCTGTTTAGCGATCCGATGGCGAGATCCGCTTTAGTGGTTGGCTAGATTACCGTCTAACCTCAGACTAGCTCATGTGAGCGGTGTAAACCATAAGTGCTTTATAAACTGCTTACAGGTATACAGACTCATTTCATGTTCTGAATTTATTACTGGATCAGAGCGCAAACACGAGTAAACAAGCTCATAAAGGCTCAAATGAGGAATAATTTAGTGTTGTTTGTGATGGTTTCAGCATGTTACAGCTACATTGATAGAGTTTGCTTCCAGGCCTAGACATAATGTGTGCTGCTTCTAATGAAAATCTTATACCAAAAATCAAGAATTACTAAGACTGAAATATTCTATTCTATTCTATTCTATTCTATTCTATTCTATTCTATTCTATATTAAATGTGTGTGAATTTTATTATATTCTATATCATATGTTCTGTTCTATTCTATACTACATGTTTAAATTGTATTCGAAATTTTATTAGATGTGTGAATTCTTCGATTCTATTCTATATTGGATGTGTGTAAAATATTCTATTCTATTCTGTTGTTCAGTTCTATTCTATATTAAATGTGTGTGAATTCTATTCTATGTTATATGTGTGTGAATTATTCTATTCTGTTCTGTTCTATTCTATATTAGATTTGTGTAAAATAATCTATTTCAGATGTGTGTGATTTCTATTCTATATTAGACGTGTGTGAATTTGTCTATTCTATTCTGTTCTATTCTATTCTATATTAGACGCACACATGTGTGTGAATTCTTCTATTCTATATCATGTGTGATTTTTTTTTTTAAATTCTATTCTATTGTGTTCTGTTTTATATTACATGTGTGTTAAATTTCTATATAAGATGTGTGTGAATTCTATTCTATATTAGATGTGTGTGAATTCTTCTATTCTATTCTATTCTATTCTATATTGGATGTGTGAATTATTCTATTCTGTTTTAGTTGTGTGTGTGATTTCTGTTTTATTCTATATTAGATGTGTGTGAATTCTTCTATTCTGTTCTATTATATTCTATTCTACATTAGATGTGTGTGAATTATATTCTATTCTATATTAGAATTGTGTGATTTTTTTATTATATTCTATATTAGATGTCTGTGTGAATTCTGTTCTATTCTATATTAGATGTGTGTCAATTATTTTATTGTATATTAGATGTGTGTCAGTTCTTCTAATCTATTCTATATTAGCTGTGTGAGAATTCTATTCTATATAAGATATGTGTGAATTATATTATATTAGATATGTGTGACATATTCTATTCTATTCTATATTAGATGTGTGTGAATGCTATTCTGTTCTATTCTATATTAGATGTGTGTGAATTATTTTCTATTCTACATTGGATGTGCATTTTCTATTTGATTCTATTCTATATTAGATGTGTCAGTTCTTCTGTTCTATTCTATTCTATTCTATTCTATTCTATTCTATCAGATGTGTGTAAAATTTTTCAGCCATATTGTAAAAAAAAAAAAGTAGCAAATAGCATAGTTTTTAGTTTTTAATGAAAATCACTAAATCCTTCTGTAACCACAGAGTTTCCATTATTTCATGATTGCTTTACGTAACCTTCAGTCTTACGTTAGATCTATATGAAATTGATTTCTGACATTAAATAAATAAGTGTGTGTATGCGACTTGTATCTTGCTTGCAAAAAAAAAAATCTATTCTGTCAGAATACACATCTGCTTCTGATTGGCTGTCGATGGCGAAAGTTCATTTTTGCGGCCGGATGTTGTAGTTGCCAGCATCCACCAGCAGGGCTTACTAGAAAATGCTAATCAGCCAAACCTTGAGCACTTGGTTTTGCTAACTTCTGCCATTTTGCAGACTTCAAGCGCATGTCCTCTATCCCGCCAAACTCTGATCCCTTGGCCCGGACACTCAAAATGATTGACGGGCAGAGCCCATTTCTAAATGACTACTTTTCTGATTGGCTAAAAACATCATGCTGCTCTCCTGATGCTTTTGTGTTTACAGAGCCTTGGGCTGTCGCAGATACAGCTGTGATTTCTCGCAACAGCTATTTCAGTCATATCTGTCAGGTAATAGACACATTTTGTGCTCATTAAAAAAGTTGCTTACAGCACCTTTAACATAACCCGTATTCGCTTTAAGAAAACTTGGACGCGCATCAGTTCGGAGGTTCCTGACATAACCAGACAACACCACCACATGCCTGTAATTATAGCGAATTCATAAACGTTCCCTCAAACTCAGACGTGCCAAGACATGCAAGTCTACGGTTCTCACGCTAGACTGTGAGACTAATTAATTCAATATTGCAACTGGAAGATTAAAGTCTTTTTTGCGTGTGACAGTGCGGCGTGGAAGGCGCTGCTTTGATCTGCATATCTGTCCACTCTTTTTGACTCTCGCACAGACTTAATGAATATTTTGCTTCAGTTGTGCTGTCATCTATCAGCAGCAAATGACAAAACAACCAGCCACAGGATAAACTAGTTTACCACACCTCTCACCTCATCTCGTCTCAATCGACATTGTTTTTCCTCTTCAGCTTATTCATGGTGATTGTGGTACTTTCTGTTTGTGCTGTTTTTTTTTTTGTTTTGTTTTTTTTTTTTTTTTTTGCAGATAGGAGGCTGGAGGAAGATTACAGGTGAGGGAATTGTCAAACCCTGCAGTGAAAGGACAGAAAAGCTAAAATCTCTTGCTAAAATAAGGTATTAAATGTATTGATAGCTTTGGCTAAGGGGCGTAATCACAGAATTGCTCATAGAATTTGTTTTTAAGTGTAAACGTTGAAAGTTTCCGGTTTGTATGTATGTTTTAATCCAATTTAAAAGTTTAGTAGTGGCAATACTTTTCAACCTTAAATGTATCAATTTATAAAAGTATGAATTATATTTTATATATTTGACCCTCTAACTCTAGCACTCTCTATTCTAATTCTATTTTTAAAACAACAACAACAATAACATTGACCCTTTAAGACTTGCACTCTATTTGTTTTCTAACTGCTTGCTTTCTTCAAAAAATAGCTTCACTATTGTTTTTGTATTCTATTTATTTCTTTTCTTTTTCATTTATTATATAATTAACAAAAAAGGCCTCTAACATTAGCTTGCTCTATTCTTTTTTTCCTGTTCTATCCATTTTATTTTTATTTATTATATAATTAACAAAAAATACAATTGCTACATGTACTGCGTTAGGCTAGCTGAGACTTGTCATAGCATTTGCATATTATTGCTCTTTTGTTGCTACCATTGTCATTGACATTGCCGTTTGTAAGTTGTTGCTTTGGATAAGAGCGTCTGCTAAATGACTAAATAATAAATGTAATATTAAAAACAGAAAATCCTTTTCTTTTTACTTGTATTTATATATATTTATATTTTACTATTATTTTAATCAAAAATATTGTCATTGACAACTGGACTAACCTAGTGTACATATTAGTGAAAAAAAAAAACATATACACATTATACATTTATAAATTATGTTTTAAAACGTTAAAAAAATGTTATTTTTATGTATATTTTACTATTATTTTAATCAAAAATATTGTCATTTTATTTCTTGACGTTATACCTTTGACAGTCTGGACTAACCTAGTGTACATATTAGTAAAAATAAGAGTGAGGAAAATTCATATTTTATGTATGTATGTATTTATTTATTTATGAAAAAAATACTGCAATAAACATAATGTATACATTTATAAATGTATAAATTATATTTTAAAACATTGAAAACAGAAAATACTTTTTATATATGTTTATATTTTACTTTTATTTTAATCAACAATATTGTCATTTTATTTCTTGACATTGTAAAAAGAGAGAGAGAGAGATTATTTATTTACTTATTTATTTATTTATTAAATCATTCATTCATTTGTATCAAGATTCTTCTTAGGGTTGTACCATTCGACAATCTGAACTAACCTTGCATTTTTATAGAAAAAGTGCAAAACATAATGAAATTTACCTTTTTTTTTTTTTTTTGTGAAATGAACTGTATGATTTTCTTGTCAAATTTACAATAAAATAGCTTTCTGTAAGTTGGTTATACCACACTGACTTGTTTTAGTTTTGTAAACAATTGTTATTGTCAGCACTAAAAACGACTTGTAATTTCACATATACAACACTTTTTGATTTAATTGAGTTTTGATTTTTAGGTACATTACAAGCTCCCTGAAGCTGTCCAGACTCGTGGCAAAGTCAAGTGAAGAACACTCACTGTAGCATCTGTCCTCACATTCGGTATGAGAACAAAAATGGATTTTATAATAATGTATTCAGTCTAATTGCATAATTGTCCTGCTTGCAATGTCACAAAAGTGTAAAGATTCATTATAAATACATAACATCATGCAGAATTGCTTGAGACACAAAAGCGTGATGTAATCCAAATAATAGTTTAGTCTTTGAAAACTCGTATCTCGGAGTTCTTTAGGATTCCATTATAAGTTATGCTCAAGAGGGATTCAGGAGTGAAGCAACTCTCTCCCCCTCTTATTTTCTGAAATAATACATTGTTTTCAAAACATTGTTTTAATTTGCATTATCTACTCCTGTCTTGTGAAAAACAATGCCTAAAGCTGTGTGCTAAATCTTTCAAGTGAATCTGGATCTATGACTAAGACATTTGGGAGAAAAACAACACTGAGGCAGGCAACTATCATCTGTGAATAAGTTGCCAACGACAACCAATTACGAAGCAACGACACAATTACGCCGTCCACGCATATCAAAATCAAACTGATACCTCTAATCTTCTTAATCTCTCACTAATGCGGGATCTTTGTAGGTACTCTCATACTAAACTTTGAGTCGAGTGCTTCCTCCGGCGTTAATGATGTAAGTGTTCTCAAATGCTAAAGATGGTACCAGTCTAAGGCTTGTTCCTCGCTGGATGACATAAGATCAATTCTCAGCACAGTCTTTGTCTTATATTCGGGCACTAAGTCAATATTTTTTCTCAGGATGACACAGGAATGGATGGCGCTGTCTGTTGCGAGTGTATGCTGCATGCTGGGGCAAAATTATGTTCTGTCCTTGTGAAAAAAAAAGATAAGTTTGAAAAATAAAATGGAGCAGTTTTTATACAAAATAATGGAGTCATGAATTGTGCACTAGCTGCAAATTGCAACATAGCATTCATTTGCATATTCACAGGCCAAATATTACTGCACAAACTGTTTCTTTCTTTTTTTTCTCTTTCTTTCTTTCTATATTAATGTGTAGATGTTTGGTATCTCTAAAGTTGGAAACAAGTTCTAATTTAATTTAATAGTAAGTTTTTTTTTTTTTTTTTTTACATATATATATATACCTTTTTATTGTAATTTTTCATAGTTTTATTATTTTGTAAAACATATTTGGAAGGATTTGTTATTATTATTTCTGGATCATGAATGGTATTTACCAGTGTTATTTTAACGCCGCTGATATACTATTATGGTATTAGAATATTCAGAATTAGATTTTAGTTTTCTTTTCTGATTTTGTTGTAATTTTAGTTAATGTTTTAGTAATAAATAACAAATTTTGTTATTTTTATTTGTATTTTAATTAGTGTTTCATACTTTAATTAGTGTTTCACCATTTGGCAAACTGAACTAACCTTGCCATGTCATAAAAAATATTATTTATTTATTTATTTATTTATTTATTTATTTATTTATTTATTTATTTATTTATTTATTTATTTATTTATTTATTTATTTTTTTTTAATTTATTTATGCCCATCACATACAGTACAGTTATAAATTTATACAAGGGTCTTTGTGATACATTTCCTATTTTATAATTTTCTTGTCACTTGACAACAATCTGGTTCCAGTCTATCTCTTTATTATATCAAATTGACACAGATTTGACACTGATTTATTTATGTATTTTTTGAAAAATAAAATAGCAATATTGTACTGGTTGTTTTTGAAAATATAATAAATAAAATGACTTTAAGTTTTCTGTTTAATAATTTAATCTCCATATATTTTTAAACAGCAATTGTCAGAAATAAATCTGTGGTTCTTTTATGTGTGTCACACCATAGGACATTACGTCACACTAAAGGACAGAAATGGTAGTTATTAAAGCATTTCTATTCATTTTGAACATGTCAAAGGAGAAAGTTTAATTTTGATACAAACAGTATCAATATGTTGATAAAACATCAGAAAATAGTTTAATGAATGTAATTATTGCATTTAAGAACACTGAAAATGACCAAAAAATAATAAAAAGGAGTTAAACAAATCACATTTAATTATTTTAAATGCTTTTTAAAGATACCTTGTCCTCTGGTGTGACATCTTTGTCCTATGGTGTGACAGTATAGTCACACCAAAGGACATTTTCTGTCACACCAAAGGACGTTTCAGGCTTTTGTGTCAATTAATAACTTTGCTGCTCTGAGCTAACCTGTCATTAGCGGTTAGCACAAGACATTTGCATAATTTTCCATGATTATATAGGTTAACATACAGTTTTTAATTTAAACAATATAATTTAGAGGTGTCACAACAAAGGACAACACAACTTTTGTAGTGGTTCCAAAACAAAAATTGACTATGGCAGGGGGCTTCAGTAGCACGATCACGAACGGGGTCCTTCAACTAATTAAAGTTTTCTCTGGAATTGGCTGATTTAAAATCAGGATATGGTGTCACACCAGAGGACATGGTTTTCAGAGACAAAATGTATCAAGTTCCTACACTTTCATTTACTAAAATAGACACTTAACATTATTAACATTTTTATGGTTTTCTTTTTATTTTATAAAAGCTGTATTTGATTGAACCATGCTTGAGACAGTCCCCATAGGACAATTTTAAGATTTGTAAAAAAAAAGAATGTAAAAAACCAAACAAAAAATCAAATAACACTGCAGCTTCTATAACAACAGGTCCATACAGGACAAAGAATTGTTTAACCATTCTTTGCATTTTTAATAAAGACACCACTGACGCAAACAGATTTCCATTACGTGCACCAGAACCGCACCAATAAACAAAAAATTATTTTTCATGCGATGCACATTTGTAGGTTTCCCAGTCTTTGTAAGTTCTCATGAGAATGGATACTGAATGTTCTACTGAAGTTAATGAAATAATAAGGGATTTTTAAAACCAAAACAGACGGCCTGGTCTTATCTTTGCCCCACAGAGATACCAAAGCTGAAAATCAGTTTTTTTCTTAACAAGATTAACAGGGCATCTCCACACCTGCTTCGAGGTAACCTTGACTTGGAGTCAGTCTCGGGTTTTTCATGCGGTCAATAGCCAAAACATTTCATCATACGCTTTTATGTCAAATAAAACTGCTTTTTTGCATCATTGTGAGGCGTTTTGGAAAAATACGTCGGCTAAATGCATAAATGTGAATAGAATTATATTATTGTGTTATTTTAGTTTATTATTTTACTTCTTAATAAATGGCATATTCTCAGCAACTCTTTCATTTTTGTGTATTTTTTGCACTTCTGTAGAGATTCTAGCTGTCATATTAAGCACACATTCCCACCTCAGATATGTAAATGAAAACAGCTGTTGTTCTTTCTGTGTACATTTCTCCGACACGGACAATTAATCACTCTTAAGCAGCGCGTCGGTTTTCAAAGGTACGTTCCTCACCTTATCTTTTCACTGGAATGACCTGCGGCGTGTCAAAACGCCATATTCATCTTCAGCTCACAGTCTGTTGGCACAGCTGTCAGACCGGATCGTCTTTACGACTGATTGATAGATGTGGTAGAAATAAGAGACAGATATAACGAGGTCCTTGTTTTTAAGGTCTGGAAGAAGCAGCAGTCTCCTTCTCATCTTTTTCACAGTCCTGAAACAACCTCCCAAACGCAAGCCCATTAATGAAAAAGGTTGTTGGAAAACTACTTGACAGATGCTGACCAGAAGGTGTCTGGTATGTTTTGAGTTTATCTCCTTGTTTAAAATTGATAACCCCATCCAGGCCTCTCCGAGCCAAATAAGGAGGGATATTGAGTGTCCTATCATTCAAGGGAGGAGTTCTTAAGCATTGCCAAAGACAAGGTTCATTCCTATTAGAAGCTGTTTGGCTTGGCTCTGTTTTAAGTTCAGTCGCTCAAGCCAACAAGTACATCTGCGTACCGCACCTCCCCGTACCTGTCGAAAACATCTCACACCATCCATTAGAGAGTCGTCACAAATCGTGAGGTTGGAAAAGGGAGCCGTCTCAAATTCTGCACATCGAATACAAATTTAAAGATGAATGAACTCTCAAAAGTCAGATTTTATATACAGTTTGGTATTTGTGTTCATACTTTTTAACTCTGCAGACCAGCGTTGGGGAAGCTGTTATGAGCCTATAGTTTGTTAAACTACATGCTGCTCATAATTTAAAGTAATGTTATTATATACATATAATAATAATAATACATCAAACATGTTATTATAAACAGCAGTGAGTATGTACATGCATCATTCTTTAAAGACCAGGATCACGTAATAACAGGAAATAGATCAAGTATTAGCAGTAAATTTAGTAAATCGAGTATTTACAGGTTATTTTAATTTTTATTTTATATATTTTTTTTAAATTATTAAATTAATCGGTTCAATTTTGATTTCATGTTAAAATAATTGATTATTATTACATATGATTATTATTATTATTATTATTTTTATTATAAGTAATTATTAACTATTCTTCTTCTTATTTTTTTTTTTTTTTAGTTTTTTAGCATTTTAAAATTACTTATAATAGTATTACTATTAATAATCTAATTGATAATTTATGTTAATGAATAATTAATTTAGAATGTTTATATTATTGTTTATATTTTTCATAGTATTACAATAAGCATATATACAAAATATTATCAATATCTGAAATTAAATAATTTTAGATATTGTTTCTATAAAATGGATGATAATAAAACCTATTTATTGAATTTTAGTCAGTCAGTTAGTTAGTGCACTAATAACCTGCAGATGTAGTAAATCAAGTATTTATGTACTTTTTCTATTTATTTCATGTTAAAATAATTGATATTCCTACAAAACAGCAGGCAGTAAGAAAACAATTAAAACAAAATAAAATAAAGAAGACAGATGTAATGAAGTATTAATTAAGTATTATTATTATTATTATTATTATTATTATTATTATTAAATATCTATTTATTTTTAGTATTTTAGCATTTTATGAATTCCATGTAATATTATTACTATTAGTAATCTAATTGATAATTTACATATAATACTTAATAATTAATTTATAATAGTTTATAAACAACAACATACATACAAAATGTGTA
>JAHKKF010513147.1:0-11437 GCA_019740295.1 Labeo calbasu
GTCTTAGATGCCTGTGGCTTTATTGACTCCGCCCTTCACAATCTTAGCCCGCCCATCTAAATGTTTGGCTCCGCCCACATGTGCTCGATTTAAACTCAGACAGCTTGAAATGAGCAGCTAATCGTCGAATACAATGAAACGGTGCATTCAATTTGTATAACACCTTTACAGATAAACACAGTCAAGGGTTGTCTGTGACATTATGGACTACAGCTTGCAATCATCGCCGTTTGTTTGTTTCATTGTTGACTAACGTACGCACAAATGAGACCGCTGAATATAACGTTACTGTACAACGTGTAACCATGCCAACCGAAACACCTTCCACAAAATAGCCCAAAGAATAACGGATGCTGTAAAGATGCTGTCAACCGTTCTTGTGTATTTATTAATGTGAAGGGATGCTTTCCCCGCTCACAGCAGCCTCCATTCACACAACTGTGAATAATTCAACGTCTGACGTCCCAAAAAAGACAAGTATGCACCGCTGCCTTGTCGGCGCATTATTAATACACTATACAATAACGACGAGCGTAAGTAGCGATGTGTAGCTCTACCGAAACATATAGTGACAATCACTCACTCACCTGTTTTTGTGAGCAACGCCGACATACACCACGCCAGGAACAGGACGCTGCAGATGAAGCACACCTGCACGAACAGCATCTCTCTCCTTTTGCGAACTTTAAACATTTTGGTAATGATGCTCTTTTTAGATATATTGCAGTTCTGCTCCAGCTCCATGGTGGTCTGTGGCTGGGTCATTTTGGGAGTGTAATTCAGCTCCGAATCGAAGCCACACAGATGGCCGGGACCGCAGGAAATCAGGCTCGGGATGAGGTCTTCCTCATGTCCAGTGCGCGGATCCCGTGTGAGGCAGTGGAGCGCGCAGCGTGCATGTGTGTAAGCTTCAGTCCCAGGTGCGTCCACGCGTTCGTTCTGATGTTGGATTATTAAAGCAGCCCGTGTGTCCTGTTGCGAGAGAAAATTGCTAATTATAATCAGCTGAAATTAATCACTGGACATATTTTGGACGGGCTTCACAGTTGTCTGATAATAACAAGACTAAAACCTACATTCTCTAAAACTATACAGGGCGAGCCAACTGTCTTGTTATTTCATGAAATATATAAAAAGCCCTGTCAGTGCGCGTCTTTCGGAGCCATGCCGTTTGAGCTCAGTCCTCTCAAGTTGAGGTTTCATCTCCCTCTCATGCAGCTGCTGTGACTTCTACATGTGAGAGACTGTTACGCGCGTTCACGTGACGCTGATGACGTAGGCACACTGAGCCTACTACACTCACTAGACTAGACTACTATAATCCTTTGAAAAGGCATGGCTTCTACCATATAAATAGTGTAGGCTATTGCTAATAAAGCCACTGAATGTCATGTAAAGTACTGTAGTGATATTAATAGTATATTAAGAAATGATCATTTCATCATGCGGATCTTGTGTCAGTGGATCATTTTTTCTTTGAGGGTTTAATTATAGGATGCAATGTGTTGTTTTCTTAAACAGTAAGAATTATCATTTTAACACTTTTATTAAGCAAGGATGCATTAAAGTGACAGTAAATACCTTAAAGGAATAGTTCACTTCCAGAGCAATAAAATTACAGATAATATACTCACCCCGTTGTCATCCAAGATGTTCATGTCTTTCTTTCTTCAGTCGTAAAGAAATTGTTTTTTGAGGAAAATATTTCAGGAACTATCTCCATATAGTGGACTTTTATGGTGCCCGCGGGTTTGAACTTCCAAAATGCAGTTTCAGTGCAGCTTCAAATAAAATTATTTATATATTAAATAGCATTCTGTTTAGAATTCAGATGTGTCCGATACATTTTGAGGTCTGCTCCGACTCGCGCATATGATCCACTCTTTTATTGATGTGGTGGTTTGTGTGACACAATGCAAAAACAGACTTCACTGGCCCCAATGCAATGCATAGTTAAACTGTCTAAATCGTTGGCTATTCCCTATATAGTGAACTATGTGCAATTTACCGTACAGTAAATACAACTTATGTGAAGGACTGACTGATTTCAGCCGCAGCTTTAACGTCTATTTATAGTGCAGGGCCGGGACTTTTTGGATTCTAGAGAGCATTTGATTGGGCAGCAAGTTTGATGAGAAGCTGAAGTGCAGGGTGATGTCATCAAAATCGTTGATCCATATTGGCGTAAGTAAGAGACTGTAAGTTTTGAATGCTTATATCTTCTAAATGTGAATTTTGTCATCGTTTTGAAGCACACAGATACCCTTAAGGCTAAAATATTTATACTAAAAGCCAACAGTTTTGATTTCATGGGGACTTTAGTGTTTTATATTTGATGTTTTTTCTTAAATGACAACTTCTATTTCAATTCCAGTTTTCAGTATCAGTAGATTGTGTGTAAAAGAGTACATTTTTATAGCTTTTCCTTAAATTTGCCCTATTAAAAATGATGGGTTGCTGTAAATTAATCCTTGGTGAGTCACTTTGACAGACTTAGGTAGAAAGCAGCTTATATGGTGACGAATGGCTGAGCAACATTTTTTCCAGGCTTTTTTCATGGGTTCTTATTGTGTGAGGCCCTACATTTACAAATGACAAGAAAGTGGTTCATAAACTTGTGACCACTGTGCAGTGACCACAGGATGCAATTGTTGTACTTTCTAAAGAAAAAATGCATTTTTTTAATCCTTTTGGAATAATGTTAATTTAGAAAATGTCAGGTTAAGGTCAGTTCCCTAATGTAATAGCAATAAGAATATTACTATTGAATTAACTAGCCACGAAAAGGGAAAACAAATCTTACAATCTGTAATTTCAAGTAAGTAAATAAAAACAGACAAACCATTTACCCAACTGTTCTACAAAATGAGCTATAAAAACTTGAGAAAAGTGTGATATCTGAGTGCCAGAGTAAGTTTTCCCTTCCTGAGGATTCTGGAAACAGCATATATATTAAATCAGCACACCTAAAATTGAATTCACTGCGAAGGAAAGCACATCATTGTTAATGGTATAGTTTTACAACCAAAGCAATTAATCTAAAATAGTTTGATTTCAATTCTGTGAAAAACACACCTCAAAGATTTTATGGATATATGATCTAGTGACACATATACAGTATGTTGCAAGAAAGATGAAAATGACTTTTTGCAACCATTCAACATAAAGTCTGGCTCACTGCAGCTGTATTCTTTTCCGAGAACAGAAGCCACTTCCTTTCTAGTCTCAGCGTCAGTCAGGGAACCTGTATGCTGGTAGTCTAAAGTATGGTTATGGTTAGACTACTTCCTGACAGTCTTCATATCTAGGGCAAAGCTATGCCCAGTTGCCTTTACTGAATTTGATACACTTGTATTCACTGAAACAGTAAGTAGAATTGATAATTGATAGTCCTGAAAATCATAGCAGGTTGTTGTGAAGAGGTCACCCAGGATCCTTCACAGGGGGTGATATGTGGCATAGTAGATCCTATTTAGAAATATCAATTTTCTTTTCTGTGAATCCCTGTCTTTATCTTTTTCTCTCCTTCTCTTGCCTTCTCCTTTTATGTGTTCAGTCAAAGGAATTAGCCTTCCTGGAACTTAGCAATTCAGCAAAAACAGCAACTGACTGACCAATGAAGAGTGTTTTCCTGTGGCAGTCAACCTCTTTTTATTTTACACAAACAACTACTTAAAGTAATAGTTCACCCAAAAAAATGAGACTTTGCTGAAAACATACCCACCCTAAACCCATCCAAAATGTAAATGAGTTTGTTTCATCACTAGAACAGATTTGGAATTTAGCATTACGTCTTACTCACCGAAGGATCTTCTGGAGTGAATGGGTGCCGTCAGAATGAGAGCCCAAACAGCTGATAAAAACACAAACCTGTCCATCAATTAAAGGGATAGTTCACCCCAAAATGAAAATTCTGTCATCAGTCACACACCCGCGTGTCATTCCAAACCTCTAAGACCTTTGTTCATCTTCAGAACACGACTGAAGATATTTTTGATGAAATCCAAAAGCTTTCGGACCCTGCATAGACAGCAACACAACTACCACGTTCAAGTCCCAGAAAGGTAGTAAGGACATTGTTAAAATAGTCCATGTGACATCAGTGGTTCACCCTTTATTTTATGAAGCTATGAGAATACATTTTGTGTGCAAAGAAAACAAAAATAACAACTTTAATCAACAATATCTTCTCTTCCGTTTTAGTCTTTGGTGCACATTTCAAAAACAAATTACAAAGAAACTTTATTGTTAGTCATTTTGGCAAGACATGTGAATTTACAACTAAGCCCAGCACATCAAACAAGCCCAACAACAAGGAATCAGCCTCAGGGTGGACTGTTAATGCTGCCTTTTTTGCTGGGCCAAAGAAGTTCAATTGCCTGAACTAAATGCATCGCCAGACAAAAGATGAAGCAAGAGGATGTTGCACGCTCACAAATTTGTTTTCTCCAGCTAAAGCCTACGCCGGCTGATGTCAGTGCTTTTTAACATCAGTTTTTTGCTAACTATTCTTCAGGCTAAAAGAACAGGACTGTGTGAGCAAGATTTACTGGACACTGATGCTACCGGTGTGCCCCCTGCAGTGCACGGTGGGTAAGTTTGCCAAAAGACGGTGTGGAAAAGCTCAGAAGTCACGCTGCCTTCTTGTAATCATGAGAATGGTCTGAATTCACCAGTGGTGTGTGAGTGTGCATGTTTGTGTGAGAGAAAGAGTATGAGTGTGTGTGGTGAGTAACTCTCTCGAGTTTTAAAGGTCAGCTGGTGAGAATTTAGGCCAGGTGAGATGTGAGATCCTCAGCGCTGTGGTGTTTTGTTATAATTCTGAGAGACAGTATGTGTGTGTAAAGGGGTCCTGTTATGCCCTTTTACGATCCCAAGAATGCATTATTTTACTTACAAAACAAACTATTAAGCATCCCCGTATGCTGCAAGGCTAGTGTCAATGCAGTAACGTCCCAGATATTCACAGGAGTAAAAAGTGTGACAACAAGTTTTCTTCTAGATATTCTGGTATTTGAAAAGTTTTTGAACAGTCATGTTTTTTAAAGAAGTCTCTTCCGCTCATCAAGCCTGCATTTACTTGATCCAAGTACAGTAAAAACAGTAATACTCTGAAATATTTTTACTATTTAAAATAAATGTTTTCTATTTGAATGTAATTTATTCCTGTGATCAAAGCTAAATTTTCAGCATCATTACTCTTGAGTGTCACATAATACTTCATAAGAAATCATTTTAATATGCTGATTTTCTGTTCAAGAAACATTTATTATTATTATTATTATTATTATTATTATTACTATTATTTAAAACAGTTGAGTACTTTTTTCAGGATCATTTGATGAATAGAAAGATCCAAAGATCAGCATTTATCTGAAATAAAAATCCTTTGTAACATTATATGCTATACCATTCAAAAGCTTTGTTTATTTATTTAGTTAGTTTTCATAAAAGAAATTATAGAAATTAATACTTTTATTTAGCAAGGATGCTTTAAATTGAGCAAAAGTGATGATAAAAACATTTATAATGGTACAAAAGATTTCTATTTCAGATAAATTCTGTTCTTCTGAACTTTCTATTCATCAAAGAAACTTGAAAAAAATCTACTAAGCTGTTTTCAACATAATAATAATATATATATATATTTTTTTTTGAGCATCAAATCACAATATTAGAATGATTTCTGAAGGATCATGTGACTGGAGTAATGATGGTAAAAATTCAGCTTTGAAATCACAGGAATAAATTATATTTTAAAATAGAAAACCGTTATTTTAAAGAGTAAAAATATTTCAAAATTTGACAGTTTTTGCTTTCCTTTGGATCAAAGAAAAGCAGGCTTGGTGAGCAGAAGAGACTTTAAAAAGATAAAATATTTTACTGTTCAAAAATTTTAATTTACAGTAAATATGCAGTTGCAATGTTCAGTTATATACAACATGGTAATTAACCTTTAAGCGGTTGGATAATTTAATGACATGTACAAGGAGAAAGATCTTGTGTGCTGCTTAAAAAATTATTTTCGAATTTGGTGAGGTTACGGTCTTCACTGTAAGGTATATGGGAGCACAGCCCCAGGTAACACTGCCACAGAATTTTTCAGATGTAACATTATTAAAGATGCCCATGAGAATTATGTCCTGCAGCAGGAGAATGTAATTTATTTTGTATTGCCGTTAATAACAGAACATTTATTCCATTTATATTTTTTCCCAGCAGGGTTTTTCTACAGAAGGTTTTCCAGTAACCAGTTGGTACTTAAAGAAGGATTCATGCTGTTAACATCTCTCTCTCTCGCTCTCTCATTCCTTTGAATCATGTGTTTAGTTCAGATGACTTGCTTCCCCAGACGATAATGTCGAAAGACTTGAGCCTTTTTCCATGTTCAAGCCTTGAAGAAAGACTGTGACTGTTTTAACTAACCAGCACTAACTGTTTAGATGAAGTCACAATTGATGTATTGTGTTTTGATGTTGAGGAAGCTCTGTACTTCCTCTGCTTTTTAGAAATCCAGTCAATATTTTTCATGTGATGAACATGTCAGTAAGTTTTTCTTCCATGTGTGCTATACACTATACATGTGTTTAAGAGGTAGAACAATGTGAAATCAGTCTATATGAATTGTTAATATACATTTATACATTTGTTGTAGACTGGCAGAACCATTCTGACTATAGCCAACTTGGACTGAAATAATGTGTTTTTCCTTACCGCTCTGCTGGCTCAGGCATCATAATGATGACTCCTTAGGCAGGGATGATTAAGCTAGATTTAATGCTGTCACTCAAAACCTTCACAGCCGTTTACATCAGCTGTAACTGGATCAGGCTTTAGATGTAAATGAAACTGGAGTACAGCCAAACCTTACTGTGGAAGTCGAACGTCTAGAATCAAGACTTCTTTTAAGGAGAATTAACTTGCGCAGTGAGGAGGAGAGTTTGAGTGGCCGAAGACTCTCCGAGGATCACAGCTGAGGAATTGCAGAGATTAGTTTAGTCTTGGGGTCAGAAAGCCCCTAATAGCCCCTACATCACGACATGTTGTTCATTAGGGTTTCAAGAAAAATTCTCCTCGCTCATCCAAAAACAAACTACAGAATTTTCAGATTTCAGACACGACTGGAACTTCACGGGACTTGCTTCTATGGTCAGATGAAACTAAAAAAAGAGCTTTTGAGCAGCAAACCCACAAGGTGACTTTGACGCAGATAAAGAGTACCCCATGTCCACGGTTAAATATACTGATGGATCTTTAATGTTGTGGGCCTATTTTTCTGCCGGAGGTCCTGGACATCTTTTTCAGATACATGGCATCATGGATTCTATCAAATATCAACAGATAAAAAAAATTTATCACTGTAAAAATGTGTCACTGAGCACAAAATAAAGCTTCTGCCATGGCCGTCCCAGTTCCCTGACGTGAGCCCTATGGAAAATGAATGGAGTGAACTAAAGAGAAGAAGCACTAACATAGAGATGCGAATCTGCAGGATCTGGAGAGATTCTGTACGAAGGAATGCTTTTTGATCTCTTGTCAGGTGTTCGCCAAACTCATCAGGCATTATAGGAGAAAACTCAGAGCTGTTATCTTGGGAAAAGGACATTGCAGTAATTGGGTACCAATAATTGTGGCCAACGTGAACTAGAAAAAAAACATTGATTTCATGAGATAACAGCTCTGAGTTTTCTACTATAATGCCTGATGAGTTTGGCGAATATTTTAGTAATCTAAAAGAAATACCACCAAAATGAGCAAAAACTCAATACTTGAAATTCATTCAATTCATTATCCAAAAATATTATGTTAATATTATTTTATGTTTTTGCATAAAGGAAAAGAGTAATTAAATGTACCATGGACATCCTATTTCTAATGAATTGTCGTCTAACGCAAGATCTTTCTTTTTTTTTAAAGCTTATTCAACAAAACATTTGTTTAAAGGGGACATTGGATGAACATTTTCCACAAGTTGGTATGATTCAAAATGCAAAATACTTTATATTCCCCTATAGTTGTTTAAAACAACACAACTTTGTCGGCAGCCTTGTGGGCAGCGCGCCGACATACAGCGCCGTTGTGCTACGGGCGTCCCGAGTTCAAATCTTGGCTCGAGGACCTTTCCCGATCCTGTCCCCTTCTCTCTCTCTCCCACTTTGCTTCCTGTCAGCTATGATCTGTCCTATTATAATAAAGGCAAAAAGACCAAAAAAACCCACTATTTTTACCTTGTCAAAACAGCTCTGTTCACAGCAACCCGCTTTGGTGCATGTCTCTTTAAATGATAATGAGCTACTACTCACTCTGCGCCTCTCTTCTGTTTTTTTTCTGTATTCGGTGGCACATTACCATCAAAAACAAAAGTAATCCTCTGCGTCCTCAGTGGCTCTGATGTCAGGAGAAAAGGAAGACTCTTATGTTACATGCAACTACAAAACACCTGCATTGCTTACGAGACATTGTTGCCGCTACAGCTGCTTGAGCGCGGAGGAAATGGCGGACAACTTTCTGAGGACAGTCCATCAGCAGTCGTGGGTGGGGCCTGAGCAGTATGACATCATACTGCTCAGAAAAACAAAACAGCTTGGTAATTGAGACTGTTTAGGTTTTTTGGGGATTAAGAAAAGGAGTGAATGGATTTTTATCATTGTAGGATCACACTGCATAAGGAATATTTATATGCAAACGTGAATTTTATTATGTAAAAGTGAATTTTGCATCCAATGTACTCTTTAAATAAACTTGTTGGTTGTACAAACCCAAATTATTAGTGTGGAAATGTTTTTGTGCTCCAAAACAGCAACAAAAACTCACACAAGCTGTGTACCAATGTATTCAGAAAATCTGAAATGGATCCACATTTCCGCATGGCATCTGAACCTCACCAGCTAGGAGTCCAAAGGGCTCGCCGCCAAGCCATTGAGAAGAGAACAAAATGGCTCCAGGGACGTACTCCGCTCTGGTAGCAGCAGCTCCCCACAGGCATACGGAAACACGTTGGCTCGTTTCAAAGAGAACTCCAGCCACCCCAAGTAACCTTGCTTACCCCAGAGGAAAACCCCTCCACAGCCAACCTTCCTGTTTGCACAGATAAATTATTTCTCTGCTGCTTTCATCTTACCTTCAACTCCGAAATTAACGCCCCTTTAAATGATGTATCTGTGCCTCATACTATCCCCTAGATATGTCAAACTCTTTTTATATGCTGCAGTGTCCTCGTTAAACAACTGCAAATGTCATACTGGAAGTCTGGACAACTTTGCTTGTTTTTAACAGCGTGCAAACATATTTCTGTGCTGAAATGTTGATTGTTTTTGGCTTATGATCAAAGGTACACTACCCTCTTTTATCCTACCACAGCACTGAAGTAAAAGTGGACATTGTTCATATAGTTGACCTCAATTTGTACTTGTGTATATACTGTAGGCCGGTTTGTTTTTTATTGTAGTTTGTGGTGTGTGACCTGAATTTGATTCTGAAACTATAAAAGGTTTGTTGAGCTTATACTTGCTGGGAATGAGATGGTGATCAGCACATGGAGGCCGAAGGTCTACATATCGCTGTCTGGCCTAAGGGATGTCAACAGAAAAATGTTTTCAAAGACAGAGCAAGATACTTAAATATGCTGGGAGATTAAAAAGACAAACATTTTTTTCTTTGGAATAAGGTGCACAGATGAATACACAAAGGAAAGGAAAAAGGCAAGGAAATCTTACTAATAAAGTAAATATTGTCCATTTTGATTTCATGTTGACTATAATCCTTACTAAAGACTAAGGATTGATGTATTATGAACTGGTGTAGAGACAGACAGCAGCTCAGCAGTCATGCTGCCTTCCTGCCTGTAATCATGTGAATGTTCTGAATACAGCAGTGTGTGAGTGAGTGTGCGTCTTAGGCTTCAAGGACTGGTCAGCTGATGAGAATTTGGGGTTTGAGGCACCAGGCAAGAAAGTCAGCTGATGACTTGAATGCTGTGGAGAAGCATGTTTTTCATGAGTATCAGTCTGAAGTGAAAAGCTACAGGACATGCACATGACACATGCTTCAAATCATTACATTTACTCCATCTCATTCACTACTGTAATATATATGAGAATGAATACACTGAGTGCATTAAAGCAGGGATGTTAACACATGATTAAATGTCGGCGCCGATAGCCTTGTGGGCAGTGTGTCGACATGCAGTCCCGTTGCGCTTTGGGCGTCCCGACTCGTGGACCTTTCCCGATCCCGTCCCCTTCTCTTTCTCACTTCATTTCCTGTCTCACCACTGTCTCACAAAAATAAATCTTTAAAAAAAAGGAAAGACGTGATTAAATTGTTTTGCTTAAAGTGCACTTCCAGAATGAATATTTCCTGATAATTTACTCACCTCCATGCCATCCAAGATGTTTATGTCTTTCTTGCTTCAGTCACAAAGAAATGAAGGTTTTTGAGGAAAAAATTCCAGGATTTTTCTCCATATAGTGGATTTCAATGGTGGCCGATGGGTTGAAGGTCCAAATTGCAGTTTCAGAGCAGCTTCAAAGCACTCCACACGATCCCAGCTGAGGAATTTAGTAATTTAGTAGTAATTTTCTTTATAAAATTAAAATGTATATACTTTTTAACCACAAATGCTTGTCTTGCACTAGCTCTAATCACAACGGAAAGGTCACGTGCGGTTAGTTCTTCGTCTGTATACTTTGGTTAAAAAAGGTAGGGTAGGGTAGGGTGAAAAACTCCATCTCATTTTCTCCTCCAACTTCGAAATCATCCAACATAGTTGTCTTATCATATTTTTGTAAAGGCGGTTTGACTTTCTTTGCATGTTCGCTTTGTAAACACTGGATTGGTACTTCCGCCTACATCACGTGTGCGTGATTACACAATGCGTGAGGTCGAGCCAGTGCAAGATGAGCATTTGTGGTTAAAATTTTAATTCTAAATTTGTGTTTTTCTTAGAAAATGCTAGATAAGCTAGATAAGACCCTTACTTTTTGGCTGGGATCGTGTAGAGCACTTTAAAGCTGCACTGAAACTATAGTCCACTATATGGAGAAAAATCTGAAATATTTTCCTCAAAAACCTTAATTTCTTTTCGACTGAAGAAAGAATGACGTGAACATCCTGAATGGCATAGAGGAGAGCAAATTATCAGGAAATTTTCATTCTGGAAGTGAAGTAATCCTAAATTTTATATTGGACATCAGTGTCACAACATTGTACTAAAACTATTAATTGTAGAAAACAAATTAAAGTAAACACAATTGTCCTAAAAATAGAATTGAATTTCTTGCACCATAAAAAAAAAATCAAAAATCAAAATAATATATATATATATATATATATACACTCTACACTGTAAAAAACAATTTGTTGAGTCAACTTAAAATAATTTGTTACCTGGCTGCCTTAAAATTTTAAGTTCAGTCAACTCAAAAAAAGTTTATTC
>JAHKKF010513149.1:0-15319 GCA_019740295.1 Labeo calbasu
AAGCATCAGTGAGCGTTTGAACCTTCTGTAATAGTTGCATATGAGTCCCTCAGTTGTCCTCAGTGTGAAAAGATGGATCTCAAAATCATACAGTCACTACTGGAAGGGGTTCAAATACACAAAAATGCTGAAAAATCAGAATTTTTGGGACCTGAAGGATTTTCTGAAGAACAGCAGGCAGTTTAACTGTTCAGGCCAAACAGGAAACTCATGAACAACTATCACCAAGCTGTGGATCATTCAGGTAACAACACAGAATTAAGAATTAAGTGTATGCAAACTTTTGACTAGGGTCATTTTTACAAATTCAACTGTTTTCTTTTGTGCACTATATGCAAATGTCTTATGTTAAATATCTTATTCAGGCTAGTCCTAAATAAAAGAAAAATAACATGCATCCCTCTTATTTTGGTAAAATAACATTTTGCAGATTCTGCAAGGTGTATGTGAACTTTTGACTTCAACTGTATATATTGAAAAAAAAAACAACCACTGTGCAGTTCATAGAAATCTCTAGGGATTTACGTTCATCCAAAAAATGAGGGGTGGCAATCCCTTAGTGGGCTTTTAATCCGGACAGACTCAGTCCAGAGATGGGGAACATTGGAACTGGCCCCATAGTCAGTCTTGGACTATAACTAGCTATGCTGCACCACAGGAAACAAGGCAGCGAGCCTGTCAAGTTAGTCTTTCTTTAAAGAGAACGCGTGCACATGGATGGAGCGCATGTGTCACTGTCTTATTGTTGCCGCAAGTGGTGGGATATATATGCAGAGAGATGTGGGGGCATATGGGTTGGATGTTGGAGCAGTAGCTTGAGGTCATAGACCAAGTGTTCAGTGTCCTATTTTAATCCGAACCCCTCACTTCTGCTCGCTGCTGCTGCTGCTGCCGGCGCCTGTAAATCCCACCCAAGCGATAGGAAACTTAAATCCACTTAATTTAGCACCTAATCCCCCCCTCCTCCGACGAAATTTTAGAGATTGAGATTTAAGGATTAGCAGATAAATGGACAGGAAAATGGAGCTTGCACATGTTTTTCAAGCTCAAGTCATAGCACAGCAATCAGTTATTAAAATACTGTTGCTGCTGGAGTGCACTTGGATGACCAGACTTTTTTATCCTGCCAAGGAACCAAAGTCATTTCTGGCAACTCTCTTTTGGGAAATTGTCTTTGCATTGACTTTTCTTTTATGAAAGAACATGTTTGGGATTTTGACACCCTGACCTGCTTTGCTGCATGCTTTAGGTGATTGCCAACGTGTGATGAAAATCCTGTCAGATGTTCTGACCAATGGCTGTGTATCTAGACTACCGTTGTACAGTTTGTCACTCATTTTGATTTTCTAGAAAGGATTTAACCTTTACGTCAGGCTTCCATCTGAACTTAATCCAAAGATTGTCATGTGACTTCCTATAAAAATGATCAAGTTATTTTGTGAAAGAGGCTACATCGTATTTTTTCATAGCGGTTTTTCCATGATGTTCACTTAATACATTAGTTTCTTATGCCCAAAGCGGTCTGAATCTACATTTGCATGACCAGATTATATTATCTGTGTAATGTTTTTCTGCATTCGAGCAACTTCTTGAATGACCAGTACGTGCTGAATACTGTATACCAAGACCTGAGCATTAAAAAATACCGGAACAAACTTTTGGTTCAATGGTTCTGATTCATGCATTCAGGTTGGACAAAACACTGTAAAATACAGTGTCTAGTCGCTACTGAATCTACAACTCAAAAAAGGCACTGTCTAGTGTAGTCAGACTCTTCATAGACTCCCTTGAGATTAATTGGTTAATTTTAGTGAATCAAAAACATACACTGCAACCAGTGTGTTCCAATTCCCAAACAAGTTACACTTATGAATCAGTTTGTTTTAGTGAATCAAAACCATATAGTGCGACCAGTTTAGTCCAATTCCCAAACAAGTGACTCTTATGAATCAGTTTGTTTTAGTGAATCAAAAACATTCAGTGCGACCAGTGAAGTCTAGTTTCCAAACAAGTGACTCTTATGAATCAGTTCTTTTTAGTGAATCAAAAACATACAGTGTAACCAGTGTAGTCCAATTCCCAAACAAATTACTCTTATGAATCGGCTCTTTTTAGCAAATCAAAACCATAGAGTGCGCCCAGTGTAGTCCTGTTCCCAAACCAGTGACTTTTAAGAGTACTTTTTAACAAATCAAAACCATTTTATTTCAATTCCCAAACAAGTGACACTAACGAATCAGTTTATTTTAGTGAATCAAAAACATGCAGTGCAAACAGTGTGTTTCAATTCCCAAACAAGTGACTCTTATTAATCGGTTCTTTTTAATGAATCAAAAACATACAGTGCAACCAGTTTAGTCCAATTCCCAAACAAGTGATGCTTTTGAATCAGTTCATTTTAGTGAATCAAAAACACAGTGCAACCAGTGTATTCCAATTTCCAGTCAAGTTACTCGGGTCATTTTAATGAATCAAAAACTTGCAGTGTGACCAGTTAAGTCC
Source organism: Labeo calbasu (assembly GCA_019740295.1). NCBI lineage: Eukaryota > Metazoa > Chordata > Actinopteri > Cypriniformes > Cyprinidae > Labeo > Labeo calbasu. Next base: position 2,503 of record JAHKKF010513149.1, read on the forward strand.
AATTCTCAAACAAGTGACTCGGGTTATTTTAGTGAATCAAAAACGAACAGTGCATCCAGTTAAGTCCAATTCCCAAACAAGTCATGCTTACGAATCAGTTCATTTTAGTGAATCAAAAATACACAGTGCAACCAGTGTATTCCAGTTTCCAAACAAGTAACTCGGGTCATTTTAGTGAATCAGAAACTTACAGTGTGACCAGTTTAGTCCAATTCCCAAACATGTGACGCTTATGTCTCGGGTCATTTTAGTGAATCAAAAACACACAGTGCAACCAGTGTATTCCAATTCCCAAACAATGACTCTTATGAATCTGTTCATTTAGTGAATGAAAACCATAAGGTGCAGCTAGTATAGTCCAGATGATTCCTGAATTATTGACTTCTAGGAACCAGTTTTTTTAGTCCATCGAAAATGTTCAGTGTGACTAGTGCAATCTGATTCCCGAACAAGTGACTCTTAAGAATCTGTTCATTTTAGTGAATCAAAATCATACAGTGCAACTAGTGTATTTCAATTCCCAATCAAGTGTCTCATATGAATCTGTTCATTTTAGTGAATCAAAAACATACAGTGTGACCAGCTTAGTCCAATTCCCAAACGAGTCACTCTTATGAATCAGTCCTTTTTAGCAAATCAGAACCATACAGTGCCATCAGTGTAGTCCAGTTCCTGAACATATGACTCAGAACACATGAGTCGGTTCTTTCGGGTGAATCAGAACCACGGTGCAAACAATTTACAGTTATGTTCCACACATTTTGTTACTGAGTGGTTGTTCATATGACATTGTGTAGCTTAAGTATTGAAAGTACTATTTTATAAAAAAAAAAAAAATGAATGAATAGTGTTCACATTTTTGTTTTAGTATTGTTGTCTAATATAGCCAGTAGTTAAGGACAATTATTGGATTTCCTTTATAAAGGGAAAAAAAATATTTATTTATTATGTATTTTTGAAATAACCCATTTGGCAATGGAATTAAAAAAAAAATCAAAAGAACTAAAAGGAGCTGATATTATGAATTATGATGATATTAAATTATGATTTACTATTAGGCTGTGATATATAAATGTGGGCGGTCATGTGTTAATGTGGTTATGTGGCTCATGGTTTAGGATGACGGTTTCTTCTTTGATTCTAGGTCTGGGTGGATTTTATGCGTTATCTATCCTTTAATATGTCTCGATAATTCTGTTCCTCTAGGCCTGTTTTCTCATCTTGCTGGTTCATATTGTATGGCCATTCCCTCTTTTATTCCAGAGACATGTGTTTGGCATTGAGGCAGCTCTACACCTGTCCTGGCTGTTGCAGCAGCTTGTTGTGGGCCCTGGGCTGCTGGGGGTCTTCATGGGTCTCTGCAGGCCCCAGACATGTCTCTTGGCACCCAGCCCTCTCAGGATAGATTAGCCCTGGGGTAAAATCGAGCCAGACACAACCAGGTCGATGCCAACCGTGGGACCAATGCCCATATGATACCATCAGGGGCTGTTTGCATGAACAATTGGACCATAATACAATACATTATTATTATATTTTGGTAGTATAATCTAATTTTGGAAGACAGACTGTGTTTCTACGAAGATTTCATTGAGAGTTTCGGGTAGTTGGTCCCTTCTGTCCTTATGATTCTTTTGGGTTATTGTTGGGTTATTTCAGGACAGGACACAGGGTGTCGGAAATGTTCAGCCGAACCCACCTACTGTCACATTCAACTCGCCTGCTCTTCACACCACAGCCAAGCACAGCCGAGAGCAGAAAATACTTCAGTGCCATCACAGCCCATATGTAGTGTAACCCTATCATCTTGGTTTATAGAGACTTTAAACAAGTTTCAAAAGAACATTATCTGGAACAACCCCAGCCTCTTGTGGGCTTTTAACAGGCAGCCATTTAGTTACTAGTCCAGATCTTTAACCACTAGGCTGCTGATTTATATAATATAGTATCAGTTTTGACTGACACATATTAGAATTTATATCAGTGCACCTTGAATGAAGCACATTTTGCATTCTGGGAAAATCGAAATCAAAACTTGCAGTTATACAGCTCTTTGTACAGTTATGTTGTCACTTTGTGGTACTATAGGCTTATGCTTTTGCAACGACTAAATGAAGTTTAATTGCCTTAATCGAGGTTTGTGATTGTTAATTGTGAACTGTGATTTTAATCACTTGGTCTGCTGGTCAGTGGAATTAGTAGCTGTTAATGCAAATTGGCTCTGCTGTCAAACCTCAGCTGAACTAGAGTCCACAGATTCTCATAACAGCAAGTGTTTTTTGTTTGTACTGTCAGTCTCCATGTTAAGTTGTTTATTATTGTTTATTTTCCCTCATTTTTGTTTAGCATATATATTTTTATATTTACTATATACACTACCAGTCAAAAGTTTTTGAACAGTAAGATTTTAAAATGTTTTTTTTTTTTAAAGAAGTCTCTTCTGCTCACCAATCCTGCATTTATTTGATCTAAAGTACAGCATAAACAGTAATTGTTTACAATATTTTTACTGTTTAAAATAACTGTTTACTATTTGAATATATTTTAAAATGTAATTTATTCCTGTGATCAAAGCTAAATTTTTAGCATCATTACTCCAGTCTTCAATGTCACATGATCCTTCAGAAATCATTCTAATATTATTATCAACATCTACAACATCAGAGAAACTTGGAAAAAATTATACTCAACTGTTTTCAACATAATAATAATGTTTTTGATCAGCAAATCAGAATATTAGAATGATTTCTGAAGAATCATGTGACTGGAGTAATGATGATAAAAATTCGGCTTTGAAACCACAGGAATAAATGACATTTTAAAATATATTCGAATAGAAAACAGTTATTTTAAATAGTAAAAATATTTCAACATTTTACTGTTTTTGCTGTACTTAGGATCAAATAAATACAGGCTTGGTGAGCAGACTTTGTGCTCAGTAAGATTTTTAAAAATATTTTTTATTTTATTATGCTCATAAGGTGGCATTTGTTTGACCAAAAATACAGCAAAAACAGCCAATATTATTATAATTTAAAAAAAACATTTTCTGTTTTAATGTCTTGTACTTGTAAAATGTAAAATTTATCTCTGTAATGGTAGAGCTGAATTTTCAGCAGCCATTACTCCAGTTTTCAGTGTCACGATTGTTTAGAAATCATGCAAATACACTGATTTGCTGCTCAAGAAACATTTCTTCATATTATAAATGTTGAAAACAGTTGTGCTGTATTAATAAAACATTATTGTTACATTAAAAATTTTAGTCTGAGATGCTAAATGTAAATAAAAAAATTAAAATTGCTTTTACATAGTGAGGAATTAATGTGCTTATGAACTGCTTCCCATATATTTTTTGTTGTTGATGTCAAAGGCTGTGTGTCCAGTCAAACCCAAAGATGAATAAGGGCATAAAATTGAATAAATGAAATGAAATAAATAAGTAAATTAATAGTAAACTTTAAAAAATTAATTTAATTAATTAAGAATGAATTAATGCATGCATGCATGAATGAATGAATGAATAAATAAATATCAAATAGAATATGAAATAATGCAACGTAAGTAGGGTAAAGTACAGCATACTGCATAGTCAGAGACTGCTCAGGTATAAATATCTGCTTACAGCCTGGACTTAAACGTGGCTACTGTTGACATCTTGTGGGATCTTATTTTTCCATTCAGGCAGGGGGAGGAAGGGAGGTCTTCATGCCTGATTACTAATAAAAATTTGCCGGGAGTATCAACTCAGGGGGCTGATGTTGCTGAAGTGACACAGCCAAAATAGCTAATCTTCACAGTCGCAGTTTCAAGCACTTAGTTTCTCAGTTGTCTGTGAAATAAGCTACTCCATTTCCCTGCACCCAGCTCTCTCTCTCTCTCTTCTGTCTCTCTCTCACACACACTCTTTCCTGCACTCTGCCCCCTAATACTGAATATTTTAATAACTTATTTAGGTGGGTGTGCCTTTAGAAAGGCAAGGCTAGAGATCATCTCTTATGTAGTCTACATAAAAGAATAGGCCTGAAATTAAATTTTTCTCATTATTTATTTAAATATCATTATAAATCCATATGAATGACTTTGTTTTATCTGTGGAACACAAAAGGCACATTTTTGAGGAATATAATGGTCTTTCTGTTCAGTATAATCAGATAGTCTTAAAATAGTGTAATCTTTTAACAACACTGTTTTGTTTTACTGTATCTCTCAGGATGTGGAAATCCGAACGAATGCATCGCTGTACCTCCCTCAGATTAGTGAGCTGCTGAACAGGGTTCCCCGACAGATGCTGCTGCTTCTGAAAACCAACGACCTGCTGAGAAGCATCGAGACTATCCTGCAGACTAGAGCCAGCTCCAGCTCCTTCATCAATATGTCCCGCTGCTGTACGCGTGCCATTGCCAGGTAAAACACCAGCGACAGCAAAATGGTGCTTTTTAATGTCTTATTCGTGGTCCATGAGTTTGTTTGTTTTTTATGTATTTATTTGGCAAGGGTGCTAAATGGATTAAAAGTGAAGAGGCAGCAAACACTATATTGGAATATTAGAATGATCTTGAAGGATCGTGTGACATTCAAGACTGGACTAATAATGCTGAAAATTTAGCTGTTGTATCACAGGAGTAAATTATGTTCTGAAATATCTTAAAATAGAAAACAGTTTATAATATTTTACTGTATTACTATTATTACAAAATAAATACTGCCTTGGGGAACATAAGAGACTTTTTTTTTCAAAAACATGTAAAAGTCCTACTGTTCTCAAACTTCTGATAGTGTATATATAATTTATTCATTAAGAATTATATATATATATAATTTATATATATATATATATATATATATATTAAGAATTATATATACATAACACCTTGCAGAATCTGCAAAATGTTAATTTGTTTTCCAAAATGAAAGGGATCATACAAAATGCATGTTATTATTTTTATTTAGTACTTACCTGAATAAGATATTTCACATAAAAAAAAGTTTACATAGAGTCCACAAGAGAAAATAATAGTTGAATTTATAAAAATGTTTACATACACTTGATTCTTAATACAGTGTTGTGACCTGAATGATCCTTCAGGTCCCACAGATTCTTTGGTTTTTCAGAATTGTTTTGTGTGTTTGAACCCTTTCCAACAATGACTCTATGATTTTGAGATCCGTCTTTTTACACTGAGGACAACTGAGGGACTCACATTCAACTCAAAAAAAGGTTCAAACTCCCACTGATGTTCCAGAAGGAAACGCAATGCATTTAAGACACGGGGGTGAAAACTTTTGGAATTTGAAGATCAGGGTAAATTTAACTTATTTTGTCTTCTGGGAAACATGTATGTAACTTCTGTAGCTTCTGAAGGGCAGTACTAAATGAAAATATATGATATTTAGGCAAAATAAGAGAAATGTACATATTTTCATTCTGTTCAAAAGTTTTCATCCCCTGGCTCTTAATGCATCGTTTTTCCTTCTGGAGCATCAGTGAGCATTTGAACCTACTGTAATAGTTGCATAACAGTCTCTCAGTTGTCCTTAGTGTGAAAAGATGGATCTCAAAATTATACAGTCATTGTTGGAAAGGGTTCAAATACACAAAAATGCTGAAAAACCAAAGAATTTGGTGGATCATTCAGGTAACAAGCGTATGTAAACTTTTAAATGGGGTCATTTTTATAAATTCAACTATTGTTTTCTCTTGTGGAATTTATGAAAATATCTTTTATGTGAATTGTCTTATTCAGGTCAGTACTAAATAAAAAACAACATGCATTTTGTGTGATCCTCTAATTTTGGTAAAATAATTAATATTTTGCAGATTCTGTAAGGTGTATATAAACTTTTGACCTCAAGTGTATATATGTATAAATCATAAATCATATGTATGTGTGTGTAAATATTAAATATATACATGTATGTGTGTGTATTTTTATATACATATACACTATACACGCATGTATATTATGTACAAAAAAACGTATATTTTGGATGTGATTAATCGATTTGATAGCCCTATTAATATTTATTTAATACAGATTTGGAATATAAGTAATATGAGTGTCTTTTACGCCATTTTTTCTTTATATTTTTAATAATTTCTTTAGTTTGAATCTTACCTGTACGATACATTAGTAAAGTTCTATCATATTCAATGGCACATTACTTGATTATTCACAAGGTTAGAGTTTCAGCACCCAAATCCACCGTTTCCCACACTTGAAGAGTCTGTCTGCTCCTAAACGCCTCATTCTCTCTGTTCAGTGGCTCTCATTGGCTCATCTCTGCGTGTCTGCTCTGGAGCACAAGTCCCTGATGTCATCTCAGTGCTCAAAGACAGTGTCATCTCTCTCACACCAGTAACCCACAGACACTATCCCACGCGCCGCAGGAACTCTCGTTCATTTAAACGGACTCTGTGGGACCTCACAAAGCATTTAAATGCGCTCAGACACACCGGCGCACGACTTACCAGCCCCTCGGTCTAACCCTGAAATAAATGCCACTGTATTGTACTATATTGTACTTTCCACAGCAGTGAGCAGTGATCATATTGATTTATTCTCACCATTCTAATGAAGAACACGATGATTGGAGGAGAAAATCGTTCGGATTTGAAGGAGGGCTCCTGACAGTTGTCAGCGCGGAGACGCTCACGTCTGCCCGTAAAGGATTTCGGCACGGTACAGAAAGAAAGAAGCACCCAGACATGAAACTCAATGTCGTCTGCCTCAGCGCCTCTTTATTAAAACCAAATGGCAGCAAAGTGCAGAATGCAGAATCTAAAATCCATTACCAATTGCTATGCTCACAGACACAGCAGAAAGAGAAAGACAGACCTAGAGAAGTAACCGGACCATCACACACTGATTTAGTTTGATGGGAGCTGAAATGTTTGCAGTATCATCTATTACGGTGAGTTAGGTTTTTATAGTACAAGCCGCAGGAATAGTTCATCCAAAAATGAAAATTCTACCATCATTTACTCAAACCTGTAAGGCTTTCTTTTTTATCTGTGGAGCACAAAAGCAGACATTTTTCAAAATTGTTACAAAAGACTTGTCATACAATAAGAATGCCAAAAAGCTTCAAAAAGGATAAAAAACAAACATGAAATAGTTCAAACTACTTGATTTTCAAAGTCTTGACTTCATACAACAGATTTGAAGAAAAAAGCTTGCATCCAGCCTGTTTTTACATCCAGAATTTAAAAATGACAGGCTAAAATGGTTTGGAAAACAGTGCTTCAGTCACATAGACTGATTTTATGTGTTATTATGTTTATGACTGATTTCACATAGATTTTGTGGTGCTTTTATAGTGTTTTTGTCAGTTTTGGAGCTCCGGTGACTGTGAACTGTCTACAAAATGACTCAAACCTTAGTGCTTTTGTATAAAATAGATCAAATTAACAGCACACGTGTTTGGATCGATATTAAAGGGATAGTTCACACAAAAATGACAATTCTGTCATTAGTTACTCACCCTCATGTCATTCCAAACCCGTAAGACCTTTGTTCAATCATGGAACACAAATTAAGATATTTTTTATGAAATCCAAGCTTTCTGATGCTGCATAAACAGCAAGGCATGTTCAAGGCCCAGAAAGGTAGTAAGGACATCGCTAAAATAGTCCATCAGTGGTTCAACCTTAATTTTATGAAGTTACGAGAATACTTTTTGAACAAAAATAACAACTTTACTCAATAATTACTTCTCTTCTGTATCGGTCTTTGACACATGTTATTATTTTTCTTTTCTTTGCATACAAAAAGTATTCTCGTAGCTTCATAACATTACGGATGAACTGCTGATGTCACATGGGTAGCGTACAAACTGAAAGTTTCAAGAGTGACAACTGCATTTAAATTCAGGAGTGAGTCCCGTCAATTGTGCCATGTACACACTGCAGCTAAATTCGGTTGTCAGTTCACCTTTTACTCCTTAATTGTGTTCTGTTCACACATAATTAAGTAAAATATGTGAGTGACAACCGCATTAACTCCTGAAAAAAAACAGGTAGGCCACGTACACATTGCAAGTTTTAGGAATGATAACCGCATTAAAACGCGGGAGTGAGTCCTGTACATTATCGCTCCATGTGTGTACGGTAGAGCAGTCACTCCCGCATTTGTAACCACAGCAACATTTTGGCATCTTGTGGGAGTGAATAAGAATTTAGCCATTTGGTATATGCCATATTTTGGCTAAAGACTCATTTTGTCTGTCAATTTTAACTAAACTATTGCTGATAGATGTGCTGTGTTTTGTTTATGCTTGGCAGACTGCTTTTGCCTCCTCCTCATATTTATAAACGCTTTTAGGCATGTTGCGTGGTCTTAGCTCATAAAGTAAAGACTTAAAGTGGTCTGTTGTGGATGAGGTATGTTTTTTTGAGTTATTAAACAAAGCATTTGGTATTATAAATCATAAAGCATGTATTTTGGAGGGTTTTCTTCTATGAAGATCTGGCAACACACTTTACCGCAGGATTTGTGATTTCTTGCATCTCACATACAGACGAAGACTATTTCTGATGATTGTTTAAATATGTCATTAATAACTAGTTGTTCAGTTCAGTTCCGTACACACTGCGTAGAATTTCTGTAAATGCGATTGTCACTACCTGTATTTTTTGGGAGTTAATGCGGTTGTCAAATGCAGTTGTCACTCCCATATTTTAGTGAATTATGTGTGAACACGATTAAGGAGTAAAAAGGAGAACTGACAACACATTTAGCCGCAGTGCATACGTGGCCGTAGTGGCAACGGCATTTACAAAATGCGGTAAAGTGTCAGTGTTGCCAGATCTTCCTAGAAAAAAAAAAAACAGCAAACAAGGACAACACAAAAAACACTAAAACACCCAAATGCTGTGTTTCATAACACAAAAAAAAAATCATACATCTCATATTTGCAACAAACCACTTTATTAACTAGCCTACATAAAGTCTTTTATTTGGGCTTTACGAGCTAAAATCAAACAACATGCCTAAAAGCGCTTGTAAATATGAGGACATGGCAACAATGCAAGAGCTCTCTAAAGCAGCCTCCCGTGCATAAACAAAACACACAGCACGTCTATCAGCGGTAGTTTAGTTAAAATTGACAAAGAAAAAAGTCTTCAGCTAAAAATGTTGCTATGGTTATAAATGCAGGTGTGACTGCTGTTCCATACACACGTGGAACTGTAATTTACAGGACTCACTCCCGAATTTAAATGCGGTTGTCACTTCTGAAACTTGCAGTGTGTACGGAACAGCAGTCACTCCCGCATTTGTAACCACAGCAACATTTTGACATCTTGCGTGACTGAATAAGAATTTAACCATTTGGTATCTGCCATTTAGTGGCTAAAGACTATTTTTGTCCATTGATTTTAACTAAACTACCACTGTGTTTTGTTTATGCTTGGGAGGCTGCTTTAGAAAGCGCTGTCTTGCAGTGTTGCCATGTCCTCATATTTACAAGTGCTTTTAGGCATGTTGTTTGGACATAGGCACTTTATGGAGTTAATAAAGTGTTCTTTTGGTGTTACAAAACATAAATCATTTGGGTGTTGTAGTGTTTTTTTGTGCTTGTCCTTGTTTGTTGTTTTCTTTTTTCTGTGAAGATCTGGCAACACTGACACTTTACCACAGGGCTCATGAGCACAGCTAGCCCTGTGTCAAAATGTGCTACAGTTAAGACTTCTTTCACTGTTATTTTCTTGAATTTCACATACAGATGAATGCGTATTTCTGATGCGTGTGTAAATACATAATTAACAACTAGTTGTTCAGTTCAGTTCCGTACACACTGCGTAGAATTTCTGCAAATGCGATTGTCACAACCTGTATTTTTCGAGAGTTAATGCGGCTGTCGAATGTGGTTGTCACTCTTGTATTTTGATGAATTATGTGTGTACAGAACACAATTAAGAAGTAAAAAGTGAACTGACAACTGAATTTAGCTGCAGTGTGTACGTGGCCACGGATTGTTTTATCAATATCCTTACTACCTTTCTGGGCCTTGAATGTGGTAGTTGAATTACTGTCTATGCAGGGTCAGAAAGCTCTCGGATTTCATCAGAAATATCTTAATTTGTGTTTCAAAGATGAGTCAAGGTCTTACGGGTTTGGAACGACATGAGGGTGAGCAATAAATGACAGAATTGTAATTTCTGGATGAGCTATCCTTTAAAGGTGAGTAAATAATGACAGAATTTTCATTTGTTGAGTGAACTATTTCTTTAAAGAACAGAAATCTGAGTTCTTTCTTTGTGGTCTATACAACCCACTCACTTTTCTTTGAAACAGACACTCTGTGAAGCAGCGTCATGAAGAAATTAGGTTATTTTTCTTAGTCTCCCCATGAAAGCAAAGTGACATTAACATTCATTCTGTAGCCTCACACTGTTAAGTATTATTTTCAGCCTGACTGTACAAGTGACTAATGCAATCCACGAGATCGAGGTTCTGGAGGTGTCCCTGCGCTTTTCGAAATGCTTAATGCTGTCTGGAGAAAATTAGAAGAAAAAGCATCTTTTCTTTTACGTTACATCCGTTTACATGTTTGCTAAGCCTTTTTTAATCACACTTTGCAGCATGGTGTGATGGGCAATATGTGGTGAGCCACTGTCCAACCACTGCACTACAGAACTCAGAATTGCTTAAACATGGACCTAATCCACAGTCTAGAATAATTAGTCATTTATGAAGGTGAGATTACTGGGATAATCATAATCGTTAATGAATATCATTGTAACAGCCTGTGTAGTTAATTAAGTGGTTAACTTTATTAAAGCATAGCTGTTAGCAGCTACTTAAGTACTTAACTATAAATGCTAGTTACACACTTCAGCATTTAAAGAGCTCTGAGTAATTAATCAGACTAATCACAAGTCCTACATTTAGTGTTTTGAGTATCACTGTGTAATATTTTTTATTAATAATTCTAAATATTAGTCATGATGAACAGATCTAGTGCATTTTCATTAAAATATAAAGTTTAATGACATTTCTAACTATATTAATGTGCATTAACAATCTCATAAACGTAACGATTTTTGGTTTTCCTATTAATGAAAGTTGTAATTTTAGTATTTGTGCGCACTTTCTTCCATTTTTTTAAAGTAAGCAGTGACTCACCTGAAAAAAGGCTTTTTTTAATTAAAATCTATTTCTCATGTACCTAACCTATTATTTTAATAGTTTTGGCATTGTGATTGCTTCACTTGAAATGTGTGGCGTTTGCGAAGAGAGTTGCCATTTTGTAATTACATTAATGTGAATGAAACTTTAAGTGAGCTTTAGTCTTAACCAAGCAAATAATTAAGGACTACAAGACTTATTTCTTGGTTTAGATAATACATATACAATACAAGACATTATGTTTTTTCAACCCCTCCCTCAGACTTCATTTTTATTCCTTCTACCAACCACTGAGCCGCCCACGTAGGATTGTTGGAAATCATAACGCAGCGAAGATGAATTTATGCGCCTCTCAAAAGTCTACTAGATGATGCAGGGTGTTATGATATATTGTTTTCGAATGTGCATTAATTCCTTTGCTTTCTGTGAAGGTAGTCGTTTTTAGGTTTCGGACTTATGCAAGGTAATGAGAAACGAGGAGTGGAGGTGCATGCTGGGTTCACTCTTTCTGTCATTCTCTGTCCCGACAGACTGAAAGACCTCTCGCTGAGCTAGGTTAATAATTCATCTCCTGCTCAGCTGTGACAACATCTACTATATCTCATTTTGATATATTAAATGTTATCCATATTAAATGGATAATTCACAAGATACACCAAGTAATAGTCTAAATATACATCTGCAGGATTCAAAATTAACTGTAGTGCCACATGTAAAAATTGGTTTTGGCTAATGGAATCATTTGCACACACATACACATTACAATACTACTTAAAAGTTTGGGGTCAGTAAGATATTTTTTGAAAGAAATGAATACTTATATTCAGCAAGGATGGATCAAATTGATCAAAAGTAACAGGAGAGAGCTATGTTACAATAGAATCTTGGAAAAATGTATCAGTTTCCACAATAAATGTATAAAAAGTCATTAAAAATAAAATAAAATTAAAAATAAACCAGACTTTAAAATAAATGTGCCAAATAGGGAACAAGTTATGTTTGAAAATATGGTTAAATAAATAAATTAATTAATTAAAGTGAACAGTTTATACAGGTTAAATAGTAATAATATTGCACAATATTACTATGTTTATTAATAATATATGAATAAATTGATTATTAATAATATTTTAATTAATTAATATTTTACATTATTGTTATTATGTTTATATATATATATGGAATAAAAAATAAGGTAATTGCAACTTTTTATCTTACATCTATGACTTTACAATTTACACTTTAGACTTTTTTTCTCAGAATTATTTATTTATATCTTGCAGTTGGAAGTTATAAACTTGCAATGGCGAATTTACATCTCACAATTCTGAATTTTTTGTTTTTGAATTTTTTCTGAGAATATCTCACATTGAGTTTATATGCTGCATTTCTGGGTTTATATCTCATAATTACAAAGGGAAGTCAGAGATATGAGACAAAAAGACTAAAGTGACCTTTTTTAAGTTTTTATCCCATGGTGGAAACATGCTTTTATAGTTATACTGTATTTTTGATCAAATAAAAGGAGACTTTTACTGTAAAAATGGCTGTAAAAAATGTGTAAATAAATAACACATTAAATATTTTTTCACAATATTAAGTTTTTGTTTTATGCAAGAAAAGAAAAAAAAAAAATATATATATATATATATATATATTTTTTTTTTTTTTTTTTTTTTTTTTTT
>JAHKKF010513151.1:0-14163 GCA_019740295.1 Labeo calbasu
AAAAGAATCAAACTGTGCTAAATATTTTAAAAAAGATTAATGAAAATGCTATTAAATCAAACATTAATCCTTCAAATTATATTTAATACCTATGATTCTGCATTTCAGTCATAATCATTAATAATCATCATAATCAGAATTGTTATTCATTTTATGATCAACACTGATGCTGAAGAAGAGGGGGTACATTATAACTGCTCTGTATTCATGCTCTGTAAAATAACTCCTTCTGAACTGCATCATTGTGTAAAAATTGAACACACACACAGTATTCAATTTAAAAGTAATTTCCACCCTGCTGCCCAGTGCATCTTCTGAAGTTGGAATCCCAGCAGATTTTGAGGCTGGATGCACAGATTCTGAATAAAGATGCCAGGCTCGACGTGTCCGAACCTGCCTGGCACTGCTCCACTGTGACAGCGCTACAGACCACATACTTCCTCCATCATATTACTCACAGGAAATGAGGACTATAAACGCCTGTCCAAACCACACAAGAACAAGTCAACACAGAAAGTGAGTGCGGAAGTGGACCATCCAACTGTAATGATTTTGTCCTCATTTGTGGGTAGCAAAAAACATTATGCATGCATGAATTTATTCATTTACAGATAAAGGACTCAAATACCCATATTTTAACTCATTTTAATCCTAATGAAAAACATCAACATTCCCTAAACTGGGTGATATTTAAAGAACCAAGTTAATTTTACTCATGTTTAGGTAATAAGATAAAATTTGTGGGGGAAAAAAGTGCTATTATTATTATTATTATTATTATTTGATACACTGTTATAGGTACAGTAGGCTGAAAAATATATCTTATAATATATACTATAAAACTTTAATTACATACAGTAGGAATGTAAATATGTAATTAATTATGTTTAAAGGCATATTTTTATCCCAGCAAATATTTCTCAGAGTAGCTTTTTTTTCTTCTTCTGTGCTTGACTAAAAAATGCAGTGAACATTCACAACACTTTTATGCACAAAAAAGGGTTGTTGTTAAAAAAGAAAGAAAGATTAGTTTAATAAACACACTTTGCTCTTAAACATGCCAACAACACAACTGAACCTGCCGTTCAGCAATTTTACAGATATGGATTCAGCAAAATCTCACTACTCAAAACAATTGTGAAGAAGAAAAATGGACAATCAATTGCATACGTTTATAGGTGGATTAACAATATGAGCAATTGCGCAAGTGCCGGGGTCACCATGCAAATTATTATTTATTTATTTTCAGGTAAGACAAGCGATGCTTTCTTAAACGTATGCCTGGCCATGGCCTATATATTATATACCCTTTCATCAAAACGTATGTGAACGAATGTTTTGCTTTACGTTTTTTTTATTCTCTCCCGCGTAAATCACCGGATGTTCACATATGCCTACTGCGTTAACCTGTGGGTTTTTGTTTCGACACCCACATAATATTACTCAAACAGAATCTATAAAAGCAAGCTGTTTCGGTGTCTCTTCAACTGAAATCAAACGAAACTGCCTCTCACTCATGGAAGTGAGAATCCACTACAGCCTTGCGCTTTCACGTTGTAGCCCACCTTGCAGCCTTTGGTTGAAAGAGGCAGAGTGTAAACAAATTAGTTTGCAAGGTTTATGTTCAATTGAAATCCTCACAAAATTACATACAGTAACAAATGTAATAAATCACCTGTCAAAAACTTAAAACAATTATATTGTCATTTATAAGGCAATGTGTTATTTTTATTTCGTATGGCCTTATTTGGCCTTGAAAACAGCTTGCATTCTTGCTGCCACTATAGGTGTCATTTGGAGCACCAAATATTTATAAAAAAAGATCATGTTTTCTTGAAAAAACAGTTTAGCCTTGCGGTTAAAAGCTACCAACTCTGGAACAGCGGTTTTATGTTCACTTGATGATATTATAAGAGTAATTTGGAAAATCTAATTAACAATAATAACTGTAATTTTCGAAACGTTTAAAACCAACATTCTGCTAGTAAATGCACACATTTATTGTACTCTAAACAAGGTAGACTATTATATTCTTGTGACTAATTCTCCGACAACTATAGCCCGTCTCCCTTTGATTTAAAATGAATTAGGCAAGTCTAAATTTGCTCATTTCAAGCAAATAAAGTATAATAAAAAATATATTTAAAAGAAAACGTTTTCTCATATAAGTGCCTTCAGGCAGAACACAGATTTACTGTTGCGCAACGCGCGTCGCGTCTGTTCCCTCGGTTACGCTGAGCGCAGAAGACGGCCTTTATTTGAAAGGTGCATAAGCTAAATTATGTTTAACGCAGACAAAACTGATAGAGAATTTGAAATGACTAATCTATCATCACATTTTTAACACACCCCCAAAAAACATCATTGCCTCTAAATGCTTCTCTATATCTTATTATTCAAAAAAGACTTCAGTCCACTCTCCGTAATTTTGGATGTACGCCTAAAGAGCAATTAGCAAATGACAGTTTTCATTAGAAATGCAAAATTAAAAATAGAAAGAAAGAAATGAATTTGGGAATAGGGCAGGTTTTCGTTTTCATCACCTAAATTTCAAGTCCGAACTCTAGTTTTACGAACAAGGCAACGTCGTGTTTACTAATTTTGACCTGTATTCCCGTGGTAGCTGCCACCTTGAGAGGAGTTAAAGCTCTGGCAGCAATTATACACACAACAGGGATTCAAGCGGAGAATTGAATTATCACTTGACAAAGGCCTTGCATTTATATCTAATGAAGCTGTATCTTACCTATGCTCACGCCGGACAGATAAAAAACCGATCAGCCATAGCCAGCGCACTGGACCAGCACCTCACCGGTTAATGCGTCATGGACGAAAAGTGCCAAATAATTCTTCAGTACCGTTTAACTCCAGGCCGGGTTTCAATATATAGCATGTGTTAAAACGGAAAAGCCCAAACAGAATTGGGAAACTGAAAAAATAGTATTTATAAAGACTACAAACTCCTTCGAGCGATCATAACTCCATTCAGCGCAGTACTAAACTACAGCAACCTTGACAACGAATCACACAAAAGCCGTCACACATATCTTACCTCCTGCACTACACTACTGCACTGAAAATGTTTTAAATCGGATTTAAAAAGTACTTTACAATATAACTTATAATATAATATAAGATTTAGATTTTTTAATGTAGTTTATATTTTCTTTACTATTGCCTATATGTTATTCGGAAATCTTTCTTATCAAGCATAGGTTTAGTCTACTGTACATGTTGACAGCCAATTATCATAGTGAACTCTGACCACTGCATCACGTTTGTAGGACACTCATCGATTTTCTAACTGATAGAAAAGCAAAAACTAACAAATTAAATCGCAGTACACTTACTCATTTGTGTTATGGATGCTTAGTTAAAAACTACACTGCCTACATGAAAAAATAATTTAAACAATCAATAGAGTGATTTAAAAATATTTGCTTTTTTGCATCATTGACGAATTTGAATGCAACTGAGTTGCTTAACTAACACAAATCTAGTCTATAATAGAGTTTGAGTGAATGATTAAAACATGAGGAGATCTTATTGCGTTCACTTAAAGTGGGTGGGTTTAAATGCTTACCTTAAGCAATGTGAGCATTACATATTATTCCCAGAAACTATCCTTTTTACCGTGGCAAATATTACATATAGTAAAGAGTCCAAACAAAACATAAACACTATATTTATATTACATTTACTTACCAAACAAGTTATATTCCTGGCTATGCCGATGTTCTCTGGATCCCAAAATCAGTTTCCTTGACCTGCAGCTGACCCTCGCAAACTACAGTCTTGTCATGTAGCAAACGAACTCCGAATTAAGCCATTTAACAGCAAAACGCACATTGAATCTCTTCTTATAGTTAAAAAGCCAGATGCGAGAGAGGCAGATGAGGCTGATTATGCAGGTATAGGGTAAATAGGCTGGCGGAGTGTGACTGCACTTGGCTGTGGAGGGTTGGGTTGGGGGAATTGGTGGGGGACGGGAGGAGGCGTTAGCCGCCGTTTGGGCGCACACGAGCGGGAAACACTAATCCCATATGAAGAGGTCGCTAAAATGTGATTAAAGCTTGACATTTACATTCTCACTTTATATATTAGTATATGCGTAAGGTGTGACAGTTTAATTCGACCGTAGAAAGACTTTAACTGTACCTAACAAAATCGAAGACATCGATTTAATTCACCTGCCTCTCGTGACAGCATGAACGCGTTTTTGCATTTGTTTTGAAATGCATATACGTCAATGGTAAATGCAGAAAAGTCATACAATCACTCGACTTCAGAGTAGTAAGCCATATTTATTGTTAAATTGGAGTGTACTATTAAATAGACGATCAAACATCATTTCCCACAATTCCCAAGTGACACCGATAATAAAGCACGGCGCTGATTGGCCGTCAGAATGACACGAATGACGTTTTCGTATACGTCACTTCCGAAACAATAAGAGGTTCGGTTAGAGCTGCTTGAGTGAGACAGTTGATTCTTATGAGTGTCTTTTTGTTTTATCCTGCAAATGTCTTAATATTTGACCAAAAAACTCTTCGGATCAGAGCTTGCGATACTCAAAAAGGTAAACTGTTGAAACGCATACAAGAAGTCTTCCATTAACGTAAACATTAGACGTGTAACCAACGTTGTAACTTTAGTAAGCAAACTGATACGGAGCCGTTAACGTTTCATAAGCCTGACAAAAGAGAATTTATGGATTAATTTAGTCGTTTTTAAAAGCTTAGAATTAAAAAAAAGTAGTCATATCATTCGCAGCAAATTCAGAATTTGACATATTTCAAAAGTAACGTTAGGTTTCAAAAAGAAAAAGGTAGAAATAAGAAATATATTTTGCTTGAAACATGTTTCGGGAAACTACTTTTTCGCATTGTGACGTTTATTCTTATGACAACTGAGCACATTTCCCCTCTAATTCTTATTAAAACATTTTTTTTATTACTGTAGACTATATAATTATATTAATAATGTAAGTATTTGTCTGTAATGTCAGTATTTGTAGTACATTTAATGCTTTTGTGCTGATTTACAGCCTATTTCTGAGAGTTGCAAATAAACTTTAAGTAAAATGTCTTAAAGTCTTAATGTCCCATAAATAGGCTTTATTTGTTAAATGTATTTATTACTTTTTTAATAATATGATTTCTTTTGATTTTGTGGTGAAGTACACTACCAGTCAAAAGTTTTTAAACAGTAAGATTGTTAATGTTTTTAAAGAAGGCTTTTCTGCTCACCAAGCCTGCATTTTTTTGATCCAAAGTACAGCAAAAACAGTAAAATTTTGAAATATTTTTTACTATTTAAAATGGCTGTTTCCTATTGTAATATATTTTAAAATGTAATTTATTCCTGTGATCAAAGCTACATTTTAAGTGTCATTGTTCGAGTCTTCAGTGTCACGTGATCCTTCAGAAATCATTGTAATATGCAGCTCGAGAAACATTTATTATTGTTGTTGTTGTAATTATTACTATCAGTATTTAAAACAGTTGAGTATTTTTTTTTTTCTTTGATGAATTGATTGATTGATCAAAAGTGCAGATGAAGACATTTATAATGTTGCAAAAGATTTCTGTTTCAGATAAATGACTTCTTTAAAAACAAAAAATTGTACTGTTTGAAAACTTTTGACTGGTAGTGTATAATGTGGACACGTTCATTCAGTGGGTTTTAACAGTCTTTGTGTCACTGAGTGTCTCTGACAAATTTTGGTTTAGTTTGTCAAAATTTCAAAGTATGTATCAACACAGTAACTATAAAATAGTTAAAATATTTGAATATATGTTTAATTTATTTTTATATTTTCATATTTGTCTTTTAAGATTTTCTGTTTGTTCCAGTAGCATGAATTTCTCAGAGGTCTTCAAGCAGTCCAATCAACTGTGCAAAGTTTCTCCAGATGGGAAATATTTGGTAAGATGTTTTTCTTACGGCCATCATCATCATGAAATGACAAATCAAATTAGGAATAGAATTGCATACTGCCATACTGCTCTTACTCTTTCTAATTAATTACCACATTTAATTTGGGCTTGTAGGCCACCTGTGTTCAGTACCGCCTGGTGGTCCGTGATTTCAACACCCTTCAAATCGTGCACCTGTACACATGCCTGGACCAGGTGATGCACATGGAGTGGTCCTCTGACTCTCTCTTCATCCTTTGTGCCATGTGCAAAAGAGGACTAGTGCAGGTATGACAAGCACTTTTACCTGGCTACATTCAGCCTTTACCCAGAAGTATGTTCATACTTCTTGTCAACAAGACTGAGAAGTCACCTTTAATTGTCTCTTCTTCAACAATTACATAAAATCTCCTGTCTAATTAAATTCACATGCAAAATCAGCTTACCTTTGTAGGGGAAACAAGCGCCAGTCTTTCATGTTGAGCCATTCAACAGGGCGACAGGATTTAGATGTGTTTGTTACTGGAGTGACTTTGTGTTTCTCTGTATTCGCTGTCTCAGGTGTGGTCTCTAGAGCAGCCGGACTGGCATTGTAAGATAGACGAGGGTTCGATTGGACTAGTCTCGTCACGCTGGAGTCCTGACGGGCGACACATACTCAACACCACTGAGTTCAATGTAAGTATGGCGGTAGGAGGAGTCAGTTCTGTACCGTGTCAACTGTTGCTGCCCATAAATAAAGACCTGAAAATAACAGACCGTCCATGACAGGACTGAGTTCAACGCTCGGTTCATTCATTTGATGGGGTTATAATCAGAAAAGAGAGTGGACTAATACTACTGTCTGCAAAATATGATGGTGTTTTTTTTTATTTTATCTACATGAATAAAAAATGACACGTCATTTTCAATGTACACTATTGTTCAAACTTTTGTTCACCAAGGCTGCATTTATTTTATCCAAAATACAAGAAAAAAAAATGTATTTATTTATTTATAAACTGTATTTAATTTTTGGTAAGGCATACACTTCAACAGACTTGAGCTCCAATAAGGGTCCAATACCGGTACTTAAAAAGTATCGCGATACCCTGCTTTTAAAAACGATACGATTCCGCACTTTTGCGGAAAACTATTATCATATAATGAAGACCCTAAAGGGTCTTCACTGCAACCCATCAAAATAAAAGTTTAGTTTAACTTGACAGTCAGAAATATATTAATAAATTACTTAATGTAAAGATAGTACTATTAATAATAATAAAAATTATTATTAAAACAATGTTTAAGGAATATTTACCAGAAAAAAATATTTACCAGAAAATTGTAAATACACAACACAGTATTTCTTAAAAAAAGAAATATAATATTTATAATAAATATTATAAATTAATTCTTTATCAAATGTAATTATCCTATAAAATTCATTAGACATGCTTTTGATTATTAAAATGTAATGAAATGATTAAAATAGAATCCAGAAAATGAATGGAAAACAAAGATTCACGAACAAAATTGAATTTGAGAAAAATATTAAAACGTATTTCATAGGGCCTTAAAAACATGTCATTTAAAATAAATAAATAAATAAATTGCTGTTAAATTCTATAAGACATGCTTTTTGATATACTTTTTTTATGTAACCATTAAAATAGAGTCTAGAAAAATTAAAATGGAATTTGGGAAAAAATAAAACAGATTTCATAGGGCCCTCTTTATTTTATTTGTGTCTTTGTTTTATTGTATTTGTCCTTTAGTTTGTCACTTGCGTCTGGGTTCTTATTATTAATAACAAAGATAAAATAGAAATGTCATGATATAAATTGTTGTTGTAAAATAAAATAAAAGTATCATGAAATAAGATTTGGCTTTATCCTTTAAGCTAACTTACCAATATAGCAAAGATCTCTACATACCTGTAGGCTCGCTAGTTATTCACCATAATCCGCGTGTAGTGGCACTGGCATGTGATTTAATATTATTTTATTTATTTATTTTAAAGGGGGGAAGAAATTCTTTGTTTTAATAGATAAAATAATTATGATCTCCATTTGGATCATCTATTATTCAGTTACTTTTCCTGTTGTTCTCTGTTTTTTTTGTAGTATCGGTTCAGTAGTAATGTCGTGATATTTTAGTCAGGTATCATATCGAAGTCAAAATTTTGGTATCGTGACAGCACTAACCACCATTAATTTACAGTCTTAAATATGTCCAGCATTTATCAGTTTGTGCGTCAGTAATAATGGTCCGTGGGGAAACACAGTGTTCTGTGTGTAGTTACAGTAAATGGACTAAACAAAGCCTTGCCTCTGATTTTTTTGTATTCGAGTTACTCAAGGAATCGTTTTAGCCCTAACAGCATTTATTTGAAATCATGTTTAACAATGTAAAAGTCATTTTTGATCCATTTAATGCATCCTTGTTGAATAAAAGTATTAATTCTTTCAAAAAAGGGATACAGTCCTAATGAAGCCAAACTTTAAAACGGTAGCGTATTGTGAAATCTCAGTGCTGCTCTCTCTCCTTCTCTCTTTCTGTCTGTCTCTCTGGATTACACTTGGGCCGAGTGCCACCGTAGTCGTCTGTCGCCTGAACTTGATTCCAAGAATTACTGACAGGTGTTGAGATGCTGGACAGCTGTGTGTGTGTTCGCCATGCACTTGGAATGAAGTGTCTGTTTGTCTGTCTGTCTGGCATTCCTGCTCTTTGTCTGGAGTCTCTGAGGCTGAATGACGGACGACTGGACATTTGTCTGTTGTATTCCATGCGACGTCTCTGTTGCATGCTTCCATAAATGAGCAGTACGCTATTTGTTTTAATGACAGCACATCTAGTATTTATAAGTGGTCATTTATAAAGCCACTTATCAAGTGGCATTGTTTGTTTGAACATCAGACACTGCTGAAACTGAATTTACAGGCCATTCAAGGCAGTTTGCTACTTTAGTGTGCCACCTAGAGGACACCATCTGAACAACATTAGGGTGGCAAGCACAAATTTAACATCAAATACTGTATGCACTGGCATCAGCAAACTTTGTGAGCTCATCTTTGAGTTGTTCATTATGGTAGACCAGTTTATTGAAGTTATTAAAGTTTAATTTAGCATTTTACAGCCAACTGATGCCTGGGCAATATCCTTCAACACCAGATGTCCATAAACAATTGTGAAAGCATATATGAAAACTTTTTACTCAGTACTGCTCATGTACTTGATGTAGGGCACATTCTCACTAGTTTTTTTATACTAGTTATGATCAGAGCTGGATAGTAACTGATTACACGTAAGATGGATTAAGTAATCAGATTCCAAAAATTAAGGATTTGTAATTAATTAAATTACATTTTAAAATACTTGTAATCAGACTGCAGTTACTTTTTATGGATTACATGGTTACATATTATTTATACAATAGCAATAATTTATAATTTATTGATATACACTCGGAAATAATTTTTGCTCATCTGAAACTCTTTGACCTAATATATGTACTTCAAATAAATATTTTAATAATTATCACATTTGCATGTTCATGGTTTTTATTATTTATTAAACGTATAAACCCCCTGCAATTCCTTCACAAATCCTAGTGGTACCAGATTATCCTATTTAAATCAATGTGATACGTTAATGGAAATGTAATGGAAAACATTACATTACTAACTGCAATTAACGGTTTACAATTTATAAGTAATCTGCTCTGCTCTGGTTATAATAATGTTTCCCCACAATGCATTTAACTTAATATTTTATTTCTTGTGTGATCTATCGGAAGTAATATAAGTAATATAGCTGCGAGCAGCAATAACCGGCGTTCAAGCACTTTAAGGCATTTAAGCACATATGAAAAAAGACATTATTTAGCAAGCTTATGTTAAAAACATTTTAAAACTTTGCATGCTTGTTTAGAAATGTGCGCAGCAGGTTTCATTTAGTTTTGAGTGTTCCTTTAGACTTTATAGAATTTGTGGTAAATTTAGACATGCTCCTTTTATAAACGACCCCATTATAGCTTCCCAAACGGTAAATTTAAACATTTTTTTGATAATTATTGGCCTAGAGAGTCCAGAGAATTGTACTGTAGTGTTTTTCATCTAGATTGAGCAAAAAACCTAGGAATAGTTTGCAAAAGTAGTTTTTTTTTTTTTTTACATCTTCTCAATCATTTAACAAATGATTTGATTGACAGGAGTGATTCTAGAGGCAAAGTTGTCCAGAATGAGGAGTTCTATCNTGGCCTAGAGAGTCCAGAGAATTGTACTGTAGTGTTTTTCATCTAGATTGAGCAAAAAACCTAGGAATAGTTTGCAAAAGTAGTTTTTTTTTTTTTTTTTTTTTTTTTTTTACATCTTCTCAATCATTTAACAAATGATTTGATTGACAGGAGTGATTCTAGAGGCAAAGTTGTCCAGAATGAGGAGTTCTATCATGTGATAGAAATATTGTGCATATGTGCGGAAAACCTTGCGAAGTACAATCGTTTACGCTCTTGAAAAAATGTGATATTCTTTCAAATTTGTCCCAGACCTTTCGGGCCGAGAGTTGAACAGGCTCGCTGCGTTTCGTTCCGATTGGCCTCCATTAACCTTGTCTAACAGGTGCTCAAATTTGGTCGGCCAATGGCAGATGTTTTTTTGATATACACAAATGATCTTGTAGACACTTGTGGCACTTCGGACCAAGACTGTGTACATTGATTTTCATGTTGATGGGACAAATGGTTGCACAGTTATAGCCTTTTTTATATTTTTCTCTCTTACACCGTGTCTACACTGGAGCAGTTGTCGCGCCGCAACAGCTAAAGTTTGTCTACACTGGAAGTGACAGAGCGACCATTGCAAATCATTTGAACTTTGTGTCAGCGTGTCCTAAATAAATTACGGTAGCAATTCGGGGATTTGTCGTGTTGCGCCGCGCCACAATGCGACACATCCAGTGTAGACCGCATCAATAATTATAATGGGTTCTACTGTATTTTGTTGCGTCGTGCCACCCGTGTCCAGTGTAGACACCAAGTGATTAAGCTCCGCATTTGTTTTTCTGTGACCTCAGATTGAGCTTTTACATAAGTGTTCTGAGTTTGGTGGAGATAACTCATTCTGTTCAGAAGTTAAAGGCATTTTACTAAAAGTGGCCCTGCTCCTTTTGAATGTTTTGGCGCCCCTTTGCGATGATGAGTCAAAAGTACAACTTAGTTTAGGAGTTATGAGTGATTTCATACTTTTGTTCGCTGTAGCGCCCCCGTCAGGCCGATTGGGGCGAGCCTGAGTCACGTTGTAGGGAGTGTGAGTACTACCATCCCTCCAAGTTTCAAGTCTCTATGACTTATTGTTTGGTCTGCACGATTAGTTTTACGTAGAGAACGCTGATTCGTGACCATTCTAACAGTTACAATAGGGCTTCAGAGCTACCCGCTTAAACCCCTACAAAATTCTCATTTTAAAGACATGGCATTTCTCATCCATTTTGTGGATCATCCATTTTACGCTTTGTATTTCTAATGTTGGAGCCTCCTGGTTGGAAGACAAAATGTATTAATCATAACCTGTCAAACTGGCTAGCAGGTTGATATGTGTTACCTAACCACAATTGACTTTCACCCACATTGTTGTGGGTTGGCAGGTGTTAGTTTTAAACGCTGTGTAAATTGTTGGCCTGGTTTACTTTTATTTTTTAATCCTCGTTTTGATTTCCAGTAGCAACTGTGAATTTGTAGTTTTTCTCCTAATTTGCCTCTCTCTTAAGATAAATGTATATCATTATGTTCCATATTGTTTTATATTCCATACTGTTAGTGTATTCTTTGAAGGCTTGAATTCATCCAGATAGAATTTGTTTGCAAATTTCCGCACTTTATTTGATATCGAAAAATGTATTTCCATTTAAAAATGTTTCTTTATCTTCACAGCTGAGAGTCACCGTCTGGTCCTTGTGCACAAAATCTGTATCCTACATCAAGTATCCAAAAGCCTGCCAGAAAGGTGAGTGAATGCGAGTCAAAGGTATAACAGTATAGTTGGGAGAGGAGCTGTAAGGACAGGGTCACAAAAACATGAATCATGTGGGTATTTACCTGTAATATAAGTCTTGTTCTGGGATGTCCAGACAGACGTGAGCTCTCACAGACAGCTGGTAAATAGCACATAGTCTTCATAACCCCCTGTCAGCAGGAAGAGAACATACACTCCAGAAGACATTAAGTTCATATCATGCATTACTGCCATAGATTCTCATTTTCTGGCCATCACTGTGTGGATTCTGATATCTGTTATCCTTGTCGCTCGAAGATTGAGCTGTAACCTTCAAATCAGCTGATGGAAAACTCCTGTTGAAAGGTGTTTCTGTCCTAGCATTGTGATGTCCGTCTAACAGAGTGAATTATGAACATTTTACTCACTTATTTTTTGCAGCCATGGGTCATAGTTATGGAGCACAATTCCATTCATAGCATAATTGACCTTCGTCCAGTGTTGGGGAAGATACTTCCACACCGTAGCTCAAAATTTCAAGTAGTTGAACAGCAGTCAGGCTACTTTTTGAAAAAGAGGTTGTTATACCATGCACTACTACAATAATGAACTACACTTATACTCAAGAACGCAATATTAAATATGTACACTACAGGGTTATGATTGTTAACTAAACCTAAAAAAAATGTTCACTTGAAATAAATGTTAACTAAAATAAAATTATATATAAAACATTCAAGGCAACTAAAATAACTAAAACTGATTAAAAAAAAAAATAATAGCATTTAAAAAAAACAGTAACTAATAAAAATGACAAAACCAAACAAAATTGCAAAACACAATAAAAAGTAAAATGCGATGAAAATGGAAAATATACAAATGAAATTAATAATAAAAAATAAATACAGACTATAATAGTATCTACAGTATAATTGTACTACAACTATAAAAGTACTAATGATAGTAATCCTAATACAAATAATGCTGATATAATACTTTGCAAAAGTTTGGGGTCTGCAGTTTTTTTTCTCTTATGCTTTTATTTCTCTTATCAATTTAATTGATCAAAAATAAGATTCTGTGATGAATAGAAAGTAGAAAATAGAAACTGTTTATAACAATATAAAGGTCTTTACTGTCACTTTTGATCAATTTAATGCATCCTTGCTGAATGAAAGTATTAATTTCTATGTTAAAAAAATCTTACTGTCCCAAAACGTTTGAATCAGCTATCAAATGATATGTGACCCTGGACCACAAAACCAGTCTTAAGTAGCACGGGTATATTTGTAGCAATGTGATATTACGGATATTAAGTAAAGATCATGTTCCATGAAGATATTTTGTACATTTCCTACTGTAAATATATCAAAATATATAATTGATAATATGCATTGCTAAGAACTTCATTTGGACAACTGACTGTTTTCTCAGTATTTGTATTTTATTTGTTTATTATTTTATTTTATTTTATTTTTTTGCACCCTCTGATTTTTCAAATAGTTGTTTCACGGATATTATTTTCCCATCCTAACAAACCATACATCAGAGGAAAGCTTATTTATTCAGCTTTTAGATGATGTATAAAGCTCAATTATGACTGGTTTTGTGGTCCAGGGTCACATATAATTATTTGCAGTACAGATAACTGAAGTGAGATGCTCCATCCACAGCACTAGGTGTCAGTGTGACACAAAGGTGACTGCTGTATCAGCCAGCATGCTTCTATAAATACAGTGGCCAGCTTACTGTAGATCGGTTGCATCAAAAAAACAAAATTCCATCAAATCTATAGCATGTTTGACTCTTCATGCTCTAAATGCACAAATGTGCATTTCAGGTGTGGACTTCACTGCAGACGGACGTTATATGGCTCTGGCTGAGAGACGGGAGTGTAAAGACTACATCAGTGTGTTTGTGTGTGATGACTGGCATCTTCTCAGAGTGAGTGCAGCTATCAAAGCTATTATGTGATTGTGTCTGATTGTTCTGTCCCCAAAAAATTCCTACACTTTGTCTGTTGTTTTCATCAGTAAAAGTGTCAAAATATCATTGTACCACTTCAAATGAAGATGCATGACTTGATTCTCAAATACTTGTATTAAAGGCACAATATGTAATTTACACATATTCAAAACAAACAATGAAACAAAGGCCTAGTTTGATGACGTTGTGATTGAGTGTGGAACCATGGAAGTTGTCGTCTTCATCCCCACAGCCGATGCAATACGATGGGACTCTGCAAGAAATCATGTTCATGAATGAGCTAATAT